>JAADWZ010000266.1:0-41609 GCA_023336445.1 Pythium dissimile | reverse complement strand
GCCGCTCTGGCCGGTGAGGTTGTTGGCGGCGTTCTTGGCGGCGGTGCTGGCGTCGCTGGCGGCGTTCTTGATGGTGGTGGTGGCGCTGTTGGAGTTGGCGGTGCCGGTGATCGGGTGGTTGGACGACATGGTGATGCTTGGTGGGTTGGTTGGTTGGTTGTTGGATGCTGTGGAGCTTGATGCAAATTGCAAAATGAGCTGCAGATAGTTTCGTGTGCCGAGGCTCTCATAAGGGCGCTGGTGGCCAGGTGATTCTTGTGAAGACCCCTTGAAGGACCCTTTCTCCCCTTGACATAGACAGGAGCTGTATCAATTGCAAGAGATGGCTACACGTTTTTTTAAAAGCTTACAAAGAGGGAAGAACACAGAGGAAAATTTATCTGTATTTAATTCCGCTCTGGCAATCACAAAGGCACTTCAATCACGATCGGATGAAAAATGTCTCCACATTCGACTGGTCGTCAGTGTGGTCGGGTCGGGTTGGGGCGCCACGTGGCTCTGCGTTCCAGCAACGACATTGAAAGTAAATTGCGGTCTCTGTGCTCTGACTGCGTCAACGTTCTAATTTTTGTCTCCTCTGTCGTAAAATCACAGAGACTTCTGGAGGGCGCACCAGTCAAGGCGGTTTCTCATAGACCGCTTTCGAAAGCACAGACCAGCAATGCTGTTCTACGCATGCATTCCACAAAGACTGCTCTTTTATTGCAACGCCGCTTCTGTGTTGAACTAGTCCTAAAGGACTCCGTTGAGAGCAGTGAGTCTGGAACATTGTCGAGCCTCAGCTCTGCGTTCTCGCTTCAGTTTGGCCAGCCATGCTGGCTGCTCCCATATGCTCATTTTGCAAATCGCTTTCTACTTCAAAGTACAAGCTCCATCCCTCCCCCATCTTCCAATACTGATGTTTGTAAGTGCTCTACTATCGAGATGTAGCCATATCCATGATCCATGCTTCTCACTACCTCCACTTTTGGAATGCTTCCTTCCAGTCTGCCAAGGGAACCACCATCGGGCGCTCGCTGACGTCAGCGTTCTCTGCTCGGCTCGCTGCACCCCGAGTTGTTGTGGCACGATGCAACACTGTCCCAGCGCCTGTCGCCTTCAGCGTCCCCGACCGCTTCCAGCGCAACATGTCGACCAACAGCCACAGTGAGCTCAAGAGCCAGATTGCCGACGGCTCGGCGCAAACCAAGAGCTACCTGGACTCGCTCCAGGACTCGGTCGCCAAGTTTGACAAGGAGCACAAGCTCACGGACACGGCCTCGTCGTACCTGCAGGCGGGCATGGACAAGGCGAACGGATCGCTCGACGAACTCAAGGACCTTGGTGCGAAGATGAAGGACGAGTCCAAGGAGGTCTCGCAGGACGCCGTGGACTCAACCAAGTCGGCGCTCGCGAGAGTGCGCTCGTCGCTCGGTGATCTCAAGACCACGGCGGCGGAGTACGACAGCAAGGCCAAGAAGAACGCGTCGGAGGGTGCCGAGAGCGCCAAGGCGTCGCTCGCCGAGGTGATCAACTCGGCCGAGAACAAAGGCGAGTCGGTTTACGACTCCATCGCTGCGTCGATCGAGAACACCCAGAATAAGATCATGGCGGGCGCCTCCAGCGCCAGGGAGACGGCTGCGGACGCTGTGTCGAACGCCAAGGAGACAGCTGCCGATGCGGCCTCCACGGCCAAGGACAAGGTCGATGACTACGCGTCAGACGCTAGCGACTCATTCTCCAACGTCAAGGACAAGGCCGCAGATGCCGCATACGACGCCAAGGAGATGGCCTCAGACGCTGCGTCCAACGCTAGTGATTCCGCCTACAGCGCCGCGTCGAACGTCCAGGACAAGGCCTCGAACGTCGCGTCCAACGTGAAGGAGATGGCTGCAAACGCGGCCTCCAGTGCCAAGGAAATGGCCACCAACGCCATGTCTAGCGCCAGTGAATCCGTCGCCAACGCTGCGCACATCGCCAAGGAGAAGGCTGCTAGTGCCGCGTACGCCGCGAAGGAAGCGGCTGCGCATGCCGTGTCCAACGCCGCCACTATCGCCAAGGAGAAGGCCGAGAGTGCTGCGGCTACCGCCAAGGAGCAGGCCGCGAACGCCGGCGAATCCATGTCGGACGCTGCCAAGGCCACCAAGGACAAGGTCGCAGAGACGGATGAAAAGCTGACCGGCGGCGCCGGCGCTGACATGTACAACAAGGGCCAAGAGCTCGTGAACGAGGGCGCCGAAAAGGTGTCCAAAACCGTGTCGAACAAGAAGTAGTCGGCTTACGCCTTTCAACCATCTCCACTTGGATATATTCATTTCAACATTTCTTCTTTTCCTTCCTGATGAGTTTTGGTACTAAAGTGTTACTAAAGTGTCGTTCTGAGCTATTATGCCCGTGCGTCCTGTGTTGATAGTTGTGAGCTCTGTCGTCGATCTAGTCGATATCCTTGTCCGTCGAGATCGACGACGAGCTGTGCGCGCTCCAACGCCACCACGATTGCTGAGAGAGCCATCGTCAACACACTAACAAGCAGACTGATGAGTGATGGCACCGTTTGAGCTCAGCGAGCACAAGATCGGCCTGAATAATCGTGGACGTGAGCTGTTGAAGGCTAGCTGGTGGATGTGCTGTTAGATTGGTGCACTACTAAATAGGCGCCAGACGGCAATGAGTTTTGCACCACACAAGGTCGCCCCGCCGTGTTTGTTCGCACGCTCTCTGCTGCAGACTCGGCAGACAAATTGCGTCTCAACAGTAACACACCTGTTGAGACGTGATTTGTCGGCCGAGTTTCAAAGTGGTGAAAGAACAAGATTTGGTATTGTCACGTAGTGTGTGGAAAACATGTCGCTTCTTTCGTGCGTAGTGTTTCACCAAATTTTCTCGAATCGCTCAGAGCACAGAGCTCTTCTAACGAAATGTAGCCATCTGAGTTCCTTGTTCTCTTGATCATGTCAGTCACAAGCACTCTTTGGATATTTGTAGGTGTGCTTATATTCGAGTGATGATATTCGCTCTTCTAAAGGAATGTAGCCATTGTCACAATGTCTGTGTTGAATTCCATCTTTTCTTTTTTCCGCTTTGCGGGAAATTTAGAAATTGAATGTGGCTGTGCCTCTGTGTTGTTGGCTCCCGCGTTGTGACCATCCGGCGCGCGACGATCTCAACACTCGATCCTTTCACTTTGCAATTTGCATCCCAATCACCAAGAAACAGCGACTACCAACCACCCTCACCATGTCGACCTCCAGCAACAACACCACCGCGCAGCTCAAGCAGCAGATCGCCGACGGCACCGAGCACACGAAGACCTATCTCGACTCGCTCAAGGAGTCGATCGCCACTTTCGACAAGGAGCACAAGCTCACGGACACGGCTTCGTCGTACCTGCAGGCGGGCATCGACCAGGCCGACTGGTCGGTGAACGAGCTCAAGAACTTTGGCGCCAAGATGCAGAACGAGTCGAACGAGGTCTCGGACGAAGTGGTGACCAGCACCAAGGCTGCACTCGCGAAGATGCGCACGTCGCTCGATGACATCAAGGCTAAGGCGGTCGAATACGACCAGAAGGCAAAGAAGGACGCAGAAACGGGCGCCGAGAACGCTAAGTCGTCTCTCGAGTCGCTGATCGACTCGGCCAAGAACCAGGGCGCGTCGTTCTACGACAGCATCGCGTCGACGCTTGAGTCAATGCAGAAGCAGATCTCGGCGGGTGCAGCGAGCGCCAACGATTCGCTCTTTAACGCTGCGACGGCCGCGAAGAATAAGGCCACCGAGACGGATCCGAACACGAGCGGCAGCGTCGCCACCGACCTGTACAACAAGACTGCTGAGATCGTGAACCAGGGCGTCGAGTACGTTTCTAGTGCGTTCAAGACAGACAACAATCCGGCCACGGGCACGAAGCCGTAGAGAGATGCCCGTAGCTGTTTGACGTGGGTGTGATCTGCTCCAACCGCCACTTACTTATCCCTATTTCAAATGAATGAACTCGCATGCTACACATTCCGTTGGCGTTGGTGCATGAATGGCCTAGTGTAGGCTACTGAACGAAGACAGGCCGACATGGTCATGGGTGCAACAGCAGTACGACGGTACTGTAGAACGCATGAAGGCAGGGCGCTATCCCTCATAACGTCCCGAACTGTATTCCGAGTCTCATTTTACGAATCAATCGATTTTGTCACAGATACCATGTGCTATCGCATGCTCCAATACAGCCAATTATGGCTGCTCAACTGGAAGAAATCACCACCAGCACGTAGTTGACCACCATGGTTGAAGTTTGAACTGAACGGTGTGGTCTGATTGGTTGTCCCAAGAAACACAACTGTATTAACTAAAACAGGCGAATTAAACTGGATAATGGTATTCAGCCACATTCAGTTTTAGAGAGAATTTAATTTCAAGTTGCCTCTATATATCGGTAGTCATCTGAAAAGTGAGCTCTTCGAATTGGAGAGCTCCTCATTTCACCCAACAACTCGTTTTCGCCCACCGCTCACGCTTCCGTCGAGACATTCGCTCGCCACGACCAGCGTGGCACCGCCAGTCAAGCCCCGTTCCCCCACCTTCTCGCTACGTTCATTCTGGTTCTCGCGCGCTGTAGCTCAAGCCGCCTTTCGCTCACCACGGACCGCCATGGCCGCCACAATCCCCCTCGACAAGCTGTCGCTGAACGGCTCCGAGCAGACCAGCGGCGAACCGCAGGTTGCGCCGCTGTCCGGTAACTCGACGTCCGTCACGTTCCGCCACCAGCAGAACCTGCCCAAGCTGCCGATCCCGCCGCTGCAAGACACGCTCGACCGGTACCTAGAGTCCATCCATGCGCTGCAAACGCCCACCGAGCTGGAGCTCTCCAAGCAGCGCGTGGCTGAGTTCCTCGCGAACGAAGGCCCCGCGCTGCAGGAGAAATTGATCGACTACGCCAAGGACAAGAACTCGTACATTGAGGACTTTTGGTACGAGGCGTATCTCAACCACCGCAGCTCGGTCGTGCTCAACGTTAACCCGTTCTTCGTGCTCGAGGACGACCCGACGCCGTCGCGCAACAACCAGATCTCGCGCGCAGCCTCGCTCGTGTTGGGCTCGCTCAAATTTATCGCGGCGCTGCGCAACGGGACGCTCGAGCCCGACATGTGGCGCGACAACATGGCGCTTTGTATGCACCAATACCGCAGTCTCTTTGGCTGCGCGCGCATGCCGACGGCCGACAAAGACGAGGCAATCGTGGACGAAAAGTCCAAGCACATTGTAGTCATGTGCCGCAACCAGTTTTACTGGTTTGACGTGATCTGGGAGGACGGTGTGACCGCGATCACCGAGCGCGAGCTCATCGCCAACCTCAAGGCCATCAAGGCCAATGCGCTCATGGTCTCGGATCTGGAGGCTGCGAGCCAGGCCGTGGGCGTGCTCACCACCGAGCACCGCGCCACGTGGGCCAAGTGGCGCGCCAAGCTGATCGAGAAGAACGGCGACAGCCTCGCCGTGATCGACCGCGCGCTCTTCCTCGTGTGCCTCGACAACACGACGCCGCCCGACGCCGCGGCGTTTGCCGCCACCGCGCTCCACGGCACGTACGGCATCGTCAACGGTGTGCAGACGGGCACGTGCATGAACCGCTGGTACGACAAGCTGCAGATCATCGTGTGCGAGAACGGCGTGGCCGGCGTCAACTTTGAGCATTCGTTCGTGGACGGTCACACCGTGCTGCGCTTTGTGTCGGACGTGTACACGGACACAATCATCCGCTTTGCGCAGACCATCCGCGGCGGCTCGTACTCGTTCCTCGAGGCCACGTACCGCGCGCCGCAGCTGAGCCAGGACAACGACAAGCCGCGCGTGCAGCCACGTAAGCTCGAGTGGGCGTTCGACACGGAGCTCGAAGAGTCGATCAAGTTCGCCGAGGCCAAGCTCAGCGATCTGATCCTCCAAAACGAAGTGGACGTGCTCGAGTTTACCAGCTACGGCAAGCTGTTCATCACGCAGCACAACATGAGTCCGGACGCGTTCGTGCAGATGGCGTTCGTCGCGGCCTACTACTTCCAGTACGGCGCCGCGCCCAACGTGTACGAGCCCGTGCTCACCAAGCGGTACCGCCACGGCCGCACCGAGGCCGCGCGCTCCATGACCAAGGAGGCGCTCGCATTCGTGGAAACGTTTTTCACCGAGAAGTCGCCGATTGAAAAGATCGAGGCACTGCGGCGCGCGATCGACGCGCAGGTCAAGATGGTGCGCAACTGCGCGTCGGGCAACGGCGTCGAGCGCCACTTGTACGCGCTCGAGAGCGTCTGGTCGCGCGAGCAGATGAAGAAAGGCCGCACGCCGCGCGAGATGGCGGCCGACAAGCCGGCAATCTTTGCCGACGCCGGTTGGGAGAAGCTCAACCACACGATCCTCTCGACCAGCAACTGCGGCAACCCGAGTCTGCGGCTGTTTGGGTTTGGGCCCGTCGTGGCCGACGGCTTTGGCATTGGCTACATCATCAAGAACGAAGGCATCCAGTTCTGCGCCTCGTCTAAGCACCGCCAGACGTCGCGATTTCTCGACAACTTGGAAGCGTACCTGCTGCGCGTCCAGGATCTGCTGCTTCAGGAAGAGGCGATCCGCTTCCCACACACCACAACCGAGAAGAAAAAGCGCTTTTCGTTTAAAGGCTACGGCTTTTTTGACAACGACACGAGCGCCAACGACGCCAGCACCCTAAAGCCCATCAATGGTGTCGGCCGCCCACTCGAGTGAGCTCTGTTCATTTGTCTGGTCATGTAGGTAGAAGTAGTGGGTCCCAACTCGCAACCGTCAGCTCATTCAGTAAACTCGGTTTGTCTGTCTGTCTGTGTTCGTGTTCCGTCACTGTCAAATGTCTTGGAATTTCGCCAGCATATTCTCGTACGCCGAGCTGTACTTGGGGCCGACCCAGTAGAGCTTGTCGCACGCGAGGCACTTCCAAAAGTCCGTCACGAGTTCCAGCACGTTCTCGGCCACCACGTCGGCCATGTGCTGCTGGACGTACGCGCGGTCCACAACCTCAAAGCCTTTAAAGTTGCACACGGCGCAGCGCGTCATCATGTCCTCGCGCTTGAGCACGAGCGCGAAATGGGTCTTAATCTCCTGGAACTGCTGGTGCGGGTCGTCGCTCGAGACCACAAAGCACGCGCCAGCGTCGCGGCGGTCCGCCAGCTTCTTGTCGCGCGTCAAGATGATACGCTGCTCTCTCGCCGCGAGCGCCAGCAACTCGCTCTGTCGGTCGGCAAACGTCCCGTCGCGTGGCAAGGTAGACCGCGTCTTGTTGGCCCAGATCACACAGTCAATGCCGATCGTTCGCAGCCAGCGGCCAACTCGACCGACCATGGTGTCGGCCAAGAACTTGTAGTCGTTGGCTCCGTCCCCAGCGATCGCTCGAGGACTTCCGCTGGACTCGGATGCGTTCGCAGTGCCGGCGTTGGCGTGTTGGCTCTGGTGCGAAAGACTGGATCCATAGCGTTGAAGCGCAATATCCGAAATGGCTCTGATTGTAATGAGGTGGAAGAAAGCGGCCGAAGAAAAGACCAGCAGCTGGTCGTGCGCGCCACTCCCAGTGACCCACTTGTCGTAGTCACGAAGGTTCACGTCGACAAAGATCGTGACCTTGGTGGCTTGGTTGTCGGGAGTGCGATGACCAAAGGGCGGCACCGTGCCCGGAGAAAAGCCCCAGATCGTCTCGCACTCCATCGCCGTCGCGAGTTTGATCTTGCGCCGACTGATGCCGCACAGCCCCGCGAGTCGAGACGTGTCGAGCTTCGAGTTGGAGTCGATACAGGCCACGCAAGCTTTCTCTACGAAAACACGGCCAGCGTCGCGGTTACGAAATCTACCTGAAAACCTGTAGCGTGGTAATGGCGACGTACCATCCGCAAAAAAGCAAATGCTGTTGACCGCCACGTATGCAGTCGGTTCCTTTTCGACGACAGCCAGCAGAGGCTGCAGTTCGCTGGTTGGCAGCAGCACGAGTGAGCCATCCAATTCCAGGTCAGACGACTCAACCGTGCGCTTCGCCCAATAGCGCTGGACGTCGATGGACGAGATGAGATCTTCACTCTCAATTACGCCCTGGTGGTGTAGTTTGCTCTCCCAGTCGGCCTGGTACTTTGTACGATAAGCCACCGCCTCTGCAATGGAGGCGGGGTCTTGGATCGGCGAGGACAGACCGACGGTCGTGAGCATCTGAGAATTGATGTCCTCCCATGTGGTGATGGATGCCTTGTCATCGGAAAGTCCATGTAATTTGCTGCACAAACCAAAACTCGAAATTCCCTTCAATGACTGAAAGAGGTGAGGGCAATTTCGATCTTTTCGCACATGTGGTTGGCAACTTGTACCAAGCAGAACGCGTCGAGCGCAGCGTACACGGCCTGGCTATGTGAGAGAGGACGTCCATCCCAATTGGAGAGTTGCATGCGCTGCAAGAAATGAGAAACATCAGTCAGAACTGTGAAACAGAGTCAACATGTTTACAATTGCAGTCGCGCCTTATCGAGTGGTGTACCGAGGATCCGAGAGGTCGCGTTGGACAGGCTGTTGCCGACCTTGGCGCCGAACGCCTTCTGGACGACTGAGCTCAGCTCCAGGAACGGAGCCACGCCTCGGAAAGCCGATCGTTCCGGAAACGTTTGATGGAGAACTATCATCAAAGCGGCCAGATCAGCCATCACTTGAATCATCCAGGTGAGCAAATCACTTCCTCCAACACCTTTAAGATCCGAGTCGAAGCCGAAGCCGATCTTGAGGAATCGGTTCGATGTGAATAACTCCAGTAAAAACCTTTCAAACAGGAAGTCGCAGTTCTACGTAGAGAATCCAAAAAAACACTCATACCCAAGGTACCAACAAATATTCCATGCCCCGTCTTACATGGAGAGCGAGCAAGTCGATGAGGAACGCTTTCGACGCTGTTGCGACCTGGAGGATGCTGGCGACGGCCGTGGTGGTCATCGAGCCCGTGTGGCTTGCGATCTTGGTGCTCGTGGGGCGCCACTCCACGTCGAGCCCAACAAACGGCTGATGCTCTGACGAGTGTAAAACCCCGAAGATCTGGACGGCGGCCTCGCGAATCGATTCTTCCGTATCACAGACAACCACGTCTTCTTGCGCCAGTGCCAATTCCAAGTATCCGTTCACGGGCAGACCCGCGAGCGACGACGCCGCTCCGCTCTTCGTCGTGTCGTCGTCGTCGTCAGCTAGTTTCGCTTGCTTTTCAAGGTCAAAGTCGACCAAACCCATGCGATCTCGCGCCAACACCGTCGCGTGCCGCCACTCGCGTGCCGATATTAAATGCGAGAGAAGCAAAGCGTGCAACGTCGCGTCGCTGCCCACGTACGAGAGCGCGAGCGTCCACTTTTGCTTTTCGATGAGCTTGAGCAACGCGTCGCGGCTGTAGAGCTGCTCGATGTCGGGAAACTCGTGCTGTAAGCCAAAGTTGCACACGATACGATGGGCCTGGTGGACATAAACGAATTCGAATTTGAGCGATTCGACAGGATTTCGTGGAAAATACGGAGAAAAGAAGGGGAGAAAAAGCCATACACGTTTGAAATCCTGTAGATTGATGGCGTCGTCCACAAGAATCCTGGCCAGCACTGGAACACAATCGAGTACTATCGTGAGGGTCTCATGCCTTTTTCCTCCCATAAATTAGAGAAATTGGGGAGCATGTAATACTCACCTTTGCGGTCGGGATCCTCGTCAAATGTCTTTGCGACGAGCTCGGCGGACCCCCAGTCTTTTGACTGGATCATCGCGCGCATCAACTCGGTAAAATCCCAGTACATGCGACCCAGCGTGGTCTGCACCAGCTTGAGCAGCGACGAGTGCTGCTTGGTGGCGAGCAGATCCGCGGCAAGCGCGCGAATTTGCTGAACGGTCAAAACTTGCACTTGAAAAAGCTCAAAAATCTCGACCAGCAGTTTGATATCCACCGTGCGCGTTTGAGTGTGGAGCTCTTGGTTCCAAAACTGCTTCAATTCTTCGTTGTCACGGCCTTGAAAGACACAGTTTTTGCGATGATTTGATTCACGTTCGGGAAGCGAAATAAGCTTTCTCAGCGCACCGATAACAACAAACGCCACGGGCGCGTTGGGCTGCGTCTTCACGCGCGCTGCTGGTTTGGTTGCTTTGCGCTTGGATGTGAGCTCCATTTGAGCCGGGACCACATCATGCTTGTGGAACGATTCCGTTGGATCTTGCAAAGGCGGTGCGGCCTTGTCAGGCTCGTGTGCTAGAGCGATGACCACGCACACAATAAGTGACCAGAACGCGCGGCTCGAGTCGCGCGAAATGGCCTCAAACGCCTCCAGAACACTTCTTTCCAGCAGCAGAAACTTGCTGATGGAGGTGTCTTGCGCAGGCTTGAGTGGGCTGTAGAACGCGTGGCGCAGACTGCCAACCCATGAATCCACGGTACTGGATAAGACCGATCCATCGACAGCGATGGATTGTTCTGTAGACGTGCGATACTCTTGATACGCCTCACCCAAAGTCTGCGTCAACTCGTCCATTTTGCGCGTTGGGTACGCAACGCGCTTGTGGAAGTTCACTCCTCCATTTTCGTCGTGTCGATAATGTCCATTATTCACCAATTCCTGACATGGCTTGAAGCCATGTCACAGGCTGAACATTGGTTGGTGCTAAAAAAAATGAGCAGGTCCGACCGGCGCTTCAGCTCGTACGCGCGCGAGATCGACGCGGCGATCGAGCGCGTCGTGACGCACTTTGAGGACAATGACGTCGCGCTGCGACTGGACGTGCTGCGCGGGCTGACGACGCACGCCAATCTGGCGTTCGAGACCGAGCGGCTCAAGCAGCGGCTGCTGCAGCACCCGGTGGCCAAAGAGCTCGTCGAGCGCGTGACTACACAGTCGCGCGTCTACGAGCGGCTCCACCGCGCGCTCGCGGTCGATGACTTTGGTTGCGACTACGACCGCCAGCGCGACGTGGAGATACGCGCGACGGTGCGCTGGACGCTGCCGGAAGGGGATGCAAAGAAGAGCAAGAAAAACACGCCTTCCGCCAAGCGCCGCGCGCGTATGGACGTGCCGCTGTACATGCGCTATGCGTTTACGCGCGCGCAGAATGGAGATGGCGAGACGGTTGTGACGTACGCCGTAGGGGCGGGCGTTGGAGATGCCGAAGTGAAGGAGTTAGTGCGCTACGAGGTGGCGAGCGAGTCGCGGTACCCGCGCAGCTTTTACGAGCAAGACCAGGAAATGGAGTCGGACGAGGAGGAAGAGATGCAAGAGGAGGAGGAAGAGGTGGAGGAGGAGGAGGAGGGGCTACGTGAGCCAACAGCGGAGGAGGAGCCCTCGGATCAGGAAGGAGCCGACAAAGAAGGCGACGACATGGACGAGTTTGGCGAGCAGATCCGCAGCTTCGACTTTGACGACAAGGTGCTGGATGCGGTTTTGGACTGGCTGGACGCCGAAAGGGAACAACTGGACCCCGCTGATGTGATTGGGTTTTTCCTTTCGGTGCCGGTCTACGAAGACGAGTGGATGGTCGACGAGCGCGTGTGCCAGATTCTGTTCAACTCAGGAGCCATCGACAGCGAGATGGAGGAGGAAGAGGTCAGCGACTTTGACGACGAGGGCGGCGAAGGGGAGGAGGAGGAGCAGGAGGAGCAGGACGTTGAAGTGGCCGACTTGGACTAGACAAGCCGTGTGTAAACAAACGTTGATCATAGAAGAGATAAATTCATTGTTTTTTCGTTTGTTTATGGGCTAGCAAGAGAATAAAGCCTGCGAAAACAAGATCATGCAAAAGGAAAAAAGCGCCAGCAGTACCAAATCCAGAGAATGCAAGGCAGCAGCGACAGCGCCACGGCCACTACGACGTAGAGATCCTCCACTGCGGCCGTCAACCCGCCCGCGCTGCTCACAGCTTGGCGAGCCGCGTCATCGCCGCCGCGGGCACCCACGCCTCGACTAGACTTCACGCCTTGGTCGAGTCCTTCATCACGGACTTCTGACGTGCCATCACGTCCGCCATCTTGTCCTTCGCCTGCTCGGCTGCCTGCATCGCGCTCTTGGCCGCCTGCTGGGTCAGTTCGTCGTCCCCCGATAAACTCGCGGAGCTTTTCAGCTGCTGCTTGTGACGAACATCTGTGGCCGACTCGCCAGACGACATGCCCATTGTCGCCTCCTTCGCGGCCGTGCCGAGCTCCCCCGCCCGCTCCTTCATCGACTCCATCGTCCCACCGCCGCTGCCGCTTGACGACGAGCCGCTAGTACCGCTGCCCATCATCTCCGAGCCCTTCTCCTTGACCTGAGAGCCCTTTTCTTGAACTTTCCCCATGGCCTGCGAACCTGCCTCCTTAGCAGACTCCTTCATATCGTGAGCCTTCTGCATCCCTTGTGAACCTGTCTGCTGGGCGCCTTCCTTCATCTGCTGACCCTTGTCCACCGCTTGGTCCTTCATCTGTTCGCCCTTTTCCATGGCCTGGTCCTTTACCTGCACGCCCTTCTCCATGGCCTGGCCTGCCGCGCCCTTGGCCTTCTCCATCATCGACTGACTTTCACCGCACGTTCCAGTCACTCCCATGACCGTTTCCTTGGCCGAGCCGGCCATTTCCATGGCCTGCTGACGGGCCTGACACGCCATCCCTTGCGCCTGGTCCTTCGCCTGCATCGCCTTGTCCTGGGCCACCCCGGCCGTGGCCGACGCCTTCTGCGCCGCAGCAGAGGCGCGTTCTTCCGCCATCTGCGCGGTCGGCGACTGATTCGCCGCGAGCTTGGCCTGGTGCAGCGTCTCAGTCACATATTCGATCGACTCCTGCACCATCTCGACGCCCTTGTGGACCAAGTTGGTGGCCAACCCGCCCGTGATTTTCGAGTCAATCTTCGCCGCCGTCTCCGTCACGTGCATGCGCTTGTCCAAGTTCTTGACCGTCTCGGTCACGCCGCTGACGGCGGTACTCACCTTGGGCGTGACACCAAGCTTCTCGTCGACCATCTCCGCGGCCTTGACGGCCTCGCCCGTGGCGACCTGGGCCGTGTGTGCCACCCCGCCGGCCGCCTGTTGAGCCCCGTGGACCACACCGCCAGCGGCCTGCTTGGCGCCGTGGGCAACGTTCCCAGCCGCGTTCTGGACCATCTCTATCACGCGCATGGCCTGCTCGTTGGCCATCTCAATGGCGTCGGTGGTGCGCTGACGCGCCGAGTTCACCACGTTCTCCACGCCGGCAGCCACACTAGCGCCCTTCGAGTTGGCAAACTTGCGGTCATACTCGCGGGCATTGCCCTGGAGCCCTTCCAGCGAGTCTTTGACCTTGTGCAGCGCCGTCTGCGCCGTCTCGATCGTCTCACTGGACGCGTGCTTGGTCTGCTTCTCGAGCTGCGTGCCAATGTGCTTGAGCTCGTCGACCGAGGACGAGGCCGTGTCGATGCCCGACTGCAAGTACGACTGCGCCGTCTCCGAAAGCTTGTTCTGCGCGTCGTACTCCTGTACTTTCTTCTTGAGCTGCGCCAGGTAGAGCTTGGTCTCCTCGGCGCCCTTGTCGATCTGCTGCTTCAGGTGATCTACTTGCTGGTGCACGTCGGTCATCGTTGGCGCGGTGGCGTCGTTCTACTTGACGGTTGGTTTGCCTGGTTTGATGCGGATTCGCAAGTGATCCCATACTTCAGGTCACGCTGCTAGAGGCTGGAGAATAAAACCACGCAGGAGGTCTGGGCAACGGGGCGATCTCTCTGTCTCTGTCTGTCGGCATGTTCTCTGTGTTTCTGGATTGCCCGGCGTGACGATGACCTCGTCCCTGGTTCTCGGCGAGCTTTTTGTATTTACGTCGGGATTTTTCTATGGGAAAAAAAACCCAAGAGAGTCGACGCCACAGTTACAATGTTCCAGCAGAAGCGACCAGGCGCTGGCTTGTAAGCGCCCCCAATCAACTGTCGATTTCGTCAAACCACCTCGTGAACACACCAAACAGAAAGCTCACTGAGGTGAAACAAAAAGACCGCCCCACCCGGTTGTGGGCCGATCAAAATCCTAAATTTTACAACTTTTCCTCAACTTCTTTCTTTTCCGCCGCAGCCTTGGCGCTCTGGAGCGTGCTGGTCACGTAGTCCACGCCCTGGTTCACGAGGGTGGCGCCCTTGCCCAGTAGGCTGTAGCCCAGGCCGCCACTTACCTTCTCATCCACCTGGATCGCCTTCTCCGAGACGCCGTACTTCTTGTCCAGCTCCGAGACCTTTTCGGTCACGACCGCTGCCGCACCAGCGACCGTGCCGCTGAGTCCGAGCTTCTCGTCCACTTCTTCGGCCTTCTTGACGATCGATCCAGTCAGTGCGAACGCGCTCTCACCGGCGGAAGTCGCGCTCTCCGTGATCTTGTTCTGCAGACTCTCGAGCGTGGCCGCGATCTTCTCAATGCCGATCATGGCGGTCTGACGCGTGGACGTCACCACGACCTCGAGCGAGCTCGAGACACTGTTGCGCGTGCTGGAGACCGTGGACGTGAGCGAGCTCTTGGCGCGCTGGTCATAGTCGGCGGCCTTGAGCTTGAGGTCCTCGAGCGAGGCCTGCACCTTGGCGAGCGCTTCCTTGGCCGACTGGACCCACGGGCCTGAGGTCTCCTTGGTCGAGTGCGAGATCTTGGCGCCGAGCGTCTTGAGCTCGTCCACAGACGCGTGCGCCTTGTCGATACCGGCTTGCAGGTAGCCCGAGGCAGTGTCCGAGACCTTGTACTGCTCGTCGTACTCGCCCACCTTGGCCTGCAGCGTGGCCAAGTACGACTTGGTCTGCTCGGCGCCCACGGCGATGTGCTCCTTGAGCTGCGCGATCTCCTCTTCCGTGGCGGCCGACATGACGCTGTAGAGTTGAAAGTTTTGTCGCTTGGGGTTGCTTATGGCGAAGTGGAGTTGGTGGTGGCGGGTGATACACAAAGGTTCAGACAGCCGCGATGGATGGGTAACGGATGTCCATGACGTGAGGAGCTCTTCGCGTTTGTTGAGAAAGCCGGATTTTTATAAGAGCTCACTGTAGGATATAAGAGCTCTTACAAAAACCAAGTGACCGGATCTAAACCGCACGTGTGACGCGTCGGTGCACCTGTGACAAATTATAACAGCGTATCGAGTTTGGAGGGACTCTTTGATTGGCGACACAAGTCACAGATTTCGAGCAGTGGACGCAAAAGGCACATTCTAGAAGGGCAGCTCGCGAACTGGTCTCGTCGCTCTTGACTGTGCAACACAGCGCTCCTCTCGGTCAGCTATCCCAGCTCCTCTCGCCAATAATCTCCGGTTTATAAGAATGTAGCCAAGCTGTAGAAGTAGAAAAAATAACACTCGTCCTCCCCCCCCTCCCACCTTCCGTCAATATCATGCAAGAGAGAACTTGTTGGAAACCGCTGACGTATACTTCAATGTACCCAACCGTCAGAAATCCTGCCAACTCCACTGGTGGCACTACACTACAGTAGTAGGCCGTCCAATCCTTTAGGCGCTGGTGTTCGAGCGCCAGTACTCGGTCACGCCCTCGCTGAATGCCAGAAAGGCCGACAGCGTCCGCTTGCCCACATCGCGGATCGTGGTCTGCGACGAGATGAAGCCGCCGTCCCGGCGCTCCAGTTCCAGCGTGTAGCCCGGCACGTGGTCAAACTCCATGTACACGGCGTCTTTAAATGTGCCGTACGCCAGGTAGCTGCCCGTGCCGCCCATGATGTTGCGGTACTGGAGCGAACTGCCCGTTTGGATGGTCGTCTGGACCTTGCCGCCCAGATCCGTGAGCTTGGTCTTGTACGGCTCGGGTGCCTCGGTCACCTGGTTGCTGAATGGGCGCAGCACGGCTTGCGAGTTCATGTGGACATCGAGCACGCCAGCGAGTTTGTTGGGCAGCTTCACCAAAAAATTCCAGACGGCGGCCGCCTCGGGCTCGCTCAGCACGGCCGTGCCCGGGTAGATGTCCGTGCCCGGGTTCAGGCTGTCTTGCTCCAGATCGAAAAACTCTTGTGGCCCAAAGTTGCGGTTCAAGTCCACGCCAACATAGAACCTGCCGTTGGCGGTGAACGTGCGCCGGTTGCGGCGCCACAGGCGGTTCCCGGTCGTCCACGAGAACTCGTACCCGTCCACGTTTAGAATCGGCACAAAGTACCAGTCATACTGATCGAAGATCGCCTTTGTACGGCTGTCACCGGCCAGCAGCGCGTCCAGCATGCCCGAAATGATGTAGAACACCGAGCCGCCCGACTGCCACTCGCGCGCGTGGATCAGCGACTGGCCCATCAGAGCCTGTTTGGACGAGCTTGCTCCCGTCGAGATCTTGTATGCTGGGATGTCACGGCCTTCGAACGTCTTGCCGATCGAACTGATTTTCGTGAGGATATGGGGCGCGATCGCTGTCAGCTTGTCGAGGAACTCAAACACTTGCGTGGACGTGCGCCAGCAGTCGTGGAACTTGCTGGCCGTGAACGGCGCTCCATTGGCGCCAACGGAGGAAATGTAGCCATTCGATTGGGCGTGGCAGGCCGCGACCTCGGCCTTCTCGTTGGCGGCGCCAGCGGCGTTGTCGGCCTCAGCAGCCAGCACACGCACAGAACTGTTCGCAGCACGCAGCGATCGACCATCGGACACCGTCAGCTCCAGCTGGCGCATGACGGACGGCGCGCCGACCAGCTCGGCGTCAATCGTGCCGTCGGCATTCGTCGTCGCCGACCAGAGATCCAGATCCGCCTTGTTGCCGCTGTAGAACGACTCAAAGAGCGCGCGTTCCGTGTGAACGTGGAAGAGCTGGCGCGTGTCTTCTGGAGTGTCGATGGCGGAGACCGCGCCGAGCGCGAGAGCCGCAGCAGAGAGCAGCGCGAGCGACAAGGTCTTCATGGGGGGTTGAGGTGTCGCGTGGTGCGTGGCGGAATGTAGAATGAGCTTGGGTTCGATAGCGACAGCGAGGTGTTTCCATGGGTGTTTGATGTGCCGTCCTGTACACTCGCCTTGGCGTGAAGGCCCGGCCCCATCACAAAGTGAATTCTGAGTTGATGTCTGGTTCTCTTCTTAAGGACCATCCCAAAGAGGATCGGGTGCCCCATCCTTGAAGCTCATTCAGCTCATTGCGAAGATCGTCCCACTTTCCTTGTGGGTGATATTAAACAGTGTTTATCACAACATCCGCCACAACACCAATGCTGTCTGGCATGGAAGCTGGCAGCTTGGGACCGAAGCCGCTCGTCACTGCTCTGCAAGGACTCTCCAGATAGTTGAAATGCTGGCGGGTGCTGATTGATTCTGTTGCACGGTGCAACTCGACGCAAAGATCTTCAACCGGGCCTGAACGACCCGAAAACGATCCGTTCGGCCCAACAAATCAGGATTGATTCAATTCCTGCAAAAGACTGCTTTCGCCCACAAATTGTGGGCACACAACCACGTCAAGCACCAAGAGGCACATGTTCGCGAATGGGGTGTTTTGACTGCGTGACAGCATTCGCTAGAGAGATTGCAGTCCAAGAATACCACCAACAAACTCGCCCACTTTTCAGACAACACGCGATCAAAACACACAGCCTGGCCCTCGCGCCCCGCCAGGCGTCGCTAATTGGATGCTATTTTCCCATGTCCCCATTTGGGCTGGTCCTTTGAACCGTTTTTCCCGTGCTATCATCGTGTATTCATTCACCCACAGCAAGCGAGCCCGGAGCTGGAGCGCATGCTACGCGTCGGCGATTCGCGCTAGCCCTCGTTCTTTCTGTGTGCACCGAGTCGATTCACCAGCGGGCGCAGCAGTAGCAGCAATGAACTCGATCGAGGAGTTCATGCAGCACCAGAATGCGCGGCGAAAGTGGTCGCTGCGTCGCGTCGTGCACCGGATATACCGGCGCGTGCGCCGCATGTTCAAGCGCCGGCTCCGTGGCGAGAGTCGGCGGCAGTGGATCGAGCGCAACCTGAACGACTCGGAGGCGGGCATCTACTTGGATGTGTTCCAGGTGCTGATCAGGTGGGCCTGTACGGCACCGCCTGCCAGTACCATGGCTCTGTCTGTGCTAATGCTCGTTTGACTTTGGAAGCTTGACAATGGTGATATCGATCATCTTGCAAAACTGGTCCGGGTCCACCTACGAACGGCCGCATTCGTATCGCGTGATCGATGTCGCCAATCTCATCGCGATCACGCTGTACTTTGGGATCAAGTACGAATTGGATCGGATCGACGCTTCCTGCCTCAAACAAAACGGAGAGGCTGACTCTAGATGCTGTGGTGTGTTGGTCTCTCTACAGATTCTACGCCGCCGGCAATCGCAAGGCGTACTGTCTTCACTGGCTCTCGATCGTCGACATGTGCTGCTGGATCGCGCTGTTCGTGGAGGGCGTCGTGCCAGACGACGACGCGCAGCAAAGCAAATACGTGTACCGGTTCTTTCTGATGATCCGCACCATCCGACTGGTGCAAGTGTTCCGCCTGCGACGACTCGCCAAGACCGCGAAAGCGCGCCAGGGCCTGCTGATCGCGCTCACGGGCATGTGCATTTTGATCTGCGCCGCCGCCGCGTTCCAAACCATCGAGTACTGCGACCCGATGCAGCCCAAGTACATCGATGGGATCAACTGCCAGGACCTGTCGTTCTTCGACTCGGTGTACTTTGTGTGCATCACGATCGGCACGGTCGGGTGCGTGGAGCGCACACATACACCGAGATTGCGTTGGAGTTGCCTGCTGAGTGCCCTGACGTTTTTTTTGCCATCTGCAGGTACGGCGAATACGCGCCCAAGACCAAGATCGGCAAGGTCGCCGATATTTTCCTGATCATCTTCACGGGCGTGCTCATTCCGACGCAGATCAGTGGGCTCACCGATATCCTGAATCGGGAGGTGCGTGAAGATCCCAGATCTGGGGCGTTCTGATTTTCTACCACACAGCGACAGCGAGCTCACTCTTTTGCACGCCTAGACCGCCTTCGACAAGAAATACATCCCGGACAAACGCGTCCAGCACGTGCTGCTGTGCGGCGACGTCGAGAACTCGTCGCTGAACTTCTTCCTCCACAGCTGGCTCCGCGGCGAAGGCGAGCGCGGCAATCGACGCAAAGTGATCATCCTGTCCCCGACTTTGCCCACGAGTTCGGTGCGCCGCGTGCTGCTCCACCGCGAATACGAACAGCGCGTGTTGTACTTGCAAGGATCGGCCATGAACGCGAACGACCTGACGCGAGCTGGCGCGCAAACCGCGGCGTACTGCTTCGTGATGGTCAAAAAGCATAGCGCGTTCCAAGACCAAGACGACACCGCAACCAACTTGGTGACGTGCTCCATCCGGAAGAACAATCGCTACGGTACGAGAGATGCCACCTGGTCGCTGAGTCGGGGACGGGGGTACTTACGAGAGTCTATTGTGTCTGTTCCAACAAGCGCCGCTGTACGTTCAAGTGTCGCGAGTCGACAACGTTCGCCACATCAACATCTCTGGCGCCTCGGCGGTTGTGTGCATGGAACAGCTGAAACTCTCGCTATTTGCCAAAAGCCTGTGGATTCGCGGGCTCAACGCATTCCTTGGCAACATGCTGCAGCGGTTCGACATTCGAGAGGAAAAAGGGTACATGCCGCTGAACAGCAGTCTTCTGTTGAAGTTTTGTTGTCGTTGGTGTGTTCACTTTCTTTTTCTTCTTCTCGTGTAGGGGATTTTGGCTCACCGACTACATCGGCGGCTGTAACCACCGGATTTACGAGGCGGCAGTGCCATCGTTCTTATTCTCGATGACGACCTTCCGCTCGTTGGCGATTCTGATCTATCGCGAGTTTAACGTGCCGGTCGTGGGCATCCGCACGGTGAAAGAGGCCGTTTTGGTGTACCCCGTAGACCGCGACATCGACGACATTTCCTTCCACAGCGTGTTTTTCCTCTCCAAGACGCGCGAGACCGTGGCGAAGATTGAGAAAATGACGAGTACCGTCTTTGTGCGGCATCAGGACATTTCGCCGACCATCGACATGTCCTCCGGGAAGAGCAATAAAACGCTCACGGGCGTCTTGCAGACAGCGATCAGCGCGGGCAACCCGTTTCAGCGTCTGTCGCTGGTGCTTGTCACCGACCGCCACGCTGACTCGCTCCCGCGGGGCAGCGGCCGCGCCAGCGACAAGATCACTCCTCTGGACCAAGACGACGACGCGGGCGACTCGGAGCACTTCCAGGACCGCCAGAATCCTCGCCTGGCCAGGGTCGGTCTAACTAACTTGTCTCGCCCGCGCCAGACGCGCCACCCCTCGAGTATCCGAGATGACGACGACGACATGAGCGGTGGTTTGAGCGGGCGAAGTCTGACCGACAGTGACCCAGCGGGCACAGCGTTCGTCCCGCCGGCGATACCTGTCGTCGCGCTCACGCCAGCGCAGCTCATGGCAAAAGCGACGAGCGTTTCAGCACGCGACCCAGTGGGCAGGCCGCTGATGATCTCTCCTCGCTCGCCACGCGCCACCTCACCAAGAAGTGACCCGCCTCTTGGAGTCAAGCCGTCATCAGGACGAGCTGCCACGTCGCCAATAGCTCGACCTGCCACTTGTCCGTCAGCTCCAAGTACTGGACCAAGCGTGGAGCTCACGGTGGATGCGGGCTTGCCGGAGCAGTCCGACGCCTCGCCTGCTGAGCCAATATGCGTCATCACCCTCAATGGGCCACAAGCTTCCGCAATCGATACTCATGCGGACAGCCCACCAAGAGAGGAAGCCAAGCAAGTGGCGGCAGAGGCGTTGAACACCTTCAGCACCAACGCCATAAACGGGTCCCCCGCTTTGCGCCGTGCGTCCGACCACCGCAATGATACGCGCTACAGTCGGTCGTCCAAGTATCGCTCGTTTCGCCGTCGCGCTCCGCCGCCAGGACTGAGTGGTCACTACGTGATCTGCGGAATCCCCAGCAGCTATTCGTCGCTCATGGCGAGTCTCCACGACGTCGGCGAAGAGCCGTTGCCCGTGGTGTTCGTGACCACGAATGAGCTCTGCGAGAAGGACTTTGGCACGTACGTCGCCTTCAAAAACGTGTTTTTCGTGCGCGGCTCGCCCGTCAGCATGGAGGCATTCGAGGAGGCGCGCATGCTCCACGCCAAGAGTATTCTCATCACGTCGTACTGTGGGCAAGCCATCGGCGACACCGCCGAGCAGTTTGACGAGAACATGGCCGACGTTGACGCGATCACGACGCACCGGTACATCTCCGAGGCGTGCCAAAACCACGCGCAACAAACCGCGAGTCTGCAGCCACCGATGGCGAAGACCCAGCTGCCTTTGAAACTGCAGCCGTACATTGTCGTCGAAATGATGCGACCGAGCAACGTGAAATTTCTAGTGGACCGAAGCGGGAGCTTGTACGACGACAAATCGGTCGTGAACCAGGTCCGCGCCAAGGATCTCCTCCGCGACACCCATGCGCTGGACGACGCATTCTTCTCCACGCTCTACGCGGGCGGCAACGTTATGTTTTCCAACTTTATGGACGCGTTGCTCGGATCGTCGTCGCAGAACGCGTTCCTCATCGATATGGTGACGCAACTCATCATCAGCGGGAACACGGGTGGGCACCAGCCGGATCGCGATACAAAATCGCGCCATCGACTGTCTCAAATCCCGGTGCCCTCGCGATATCACAATCGTCCCTTTGCCTTGCTCGTGGAAGGTCTCCTTGTCAATGAGGTTCGTGGGACTCTCTACGTCATACTGTTGTTGCTCTTTTGGTGGCTTGCTCACCTGGATGTCTTGGCAGAACACAATCGCTCTGGGCATATACCGCGCGGCTCATGGGTTTGTTGCACCGGCGTACGTTGTCACAAATCCAGCACCAAGTGAGCTCGTTCATGCCCAAGATCTCGTGTTCGTGATTAAATGAAGGCGATGGAGTCACCTTCACCCTCGTTCTCAAAGCTTCAACGAGCAGAATTCTTGCTACCCAGGTGGCGCCACCCAACCCCTCCAGTGCCTGCTGGATAGCCTACGCGGTTCGAACACTTTGAAGTCTCCTACAAGCGCCAATGAGTTGGAATTATGACGCGCAAACACACTCTTAATGTTCGTCTAGAATATCCAGAGGCGATAACATGGCTCGCCATGGGTATGATATTATTTGACGCTCAAGTTCAGCAATCGACTACAGGAGATCAGTACCCCGTAGATCGCTTGACTCCGATCGCTTGACTCCCCCACGTCACATATATTCCTCCTGTTGCAGTGTACATGTGGCAACTTGTGCTGTGCATGCGATTCTCTACAAACATTTCAGATAGTAGACCACAGGAGTAGTCTATCGGATGCGGAGCTTCTTTTCGTTGCCAAGCATGGGCTTGATATCCAGGATCGTGAGCATGGATAAGGCCTCGTTGACTTCAAACTCCATACTCGTGGAAGTGGTAGATTTGCAGTATCGTCCCGGGTCGTCCTCGTCGACGAAGAGGATCTGGCCAAAGCACCCATCGGTCACGATCTTGAGCTTGCGATCAAACAGGCTCTTCGTGTCGTGCATGGTTGTCATACTAGAGACAACGTCTCTCTTTGCCTGGCCTTCGGTCTCTGTCGCTGTGTATTTGTTCGAGACAGCTGAGCCACGGTGACTCTCACAGAGCCCCATCGCGACAGCGCGCTTGACCGGGTACCTCAATTTCAAAGCCTCCTTGGAGAACCCACCCTCCAAAAACAGGAAGTCACCCGCTAAGTTCACGTGGCCACTCAGCCCAGAGGTGTACAGCTGCTGTATGATGGCACCAAGCGAGCAGTTGGTCCGACAGACGCCATTCTCGATGAGCTCTGGATTGAACGGATCGATGCCGAGAGCCTCAAGACAGATAAACGCATCCCAACCAACGAGCACAAATCGCTCCTGCAGCAATCGAACGAACCCGTTGCGTGTCACATAGCGGTACTTGGTGAGCAGTCCAAGCGAGCTGAGCGTGACCCCCGTCGCGAGCACCACCATGACCATGACAAACATGTCGCAGATAATCTCGTTGCCCCAGAACTGCGCGAGGTCCGGGTCGCCGCCAAAGACGCCACGCTGGAAGAACGGCTGTGGACGCATGAGAGTGGTGCTGCCGTGAATCTTGAGGAACATGAAGAGCACAAAGCACAGCAGGATCGAATAGGTCTTGTAGCTCATGAACAGCGACGACGCGTCCACATACCACTCGAGCTGGTCGCGCAGCGCCGGGCGGATCCACTTGAGCGACTTGACGCTTCGCAGCGCGAGCTTGCACCCAAAGCGGAGCAACGAGTGGACGAAGCACATGATCCACGTGATGCGCGTGAGTGCTGAACACAGAAAGATGAAATTCTCGAAATTCGCTTGCTTGGTGAGCATCCAGGTGCCCATTTCGAATATCACGTACGTTGTGCGGATACTCGCGACGGCGTCCAAGATGCTCAGACTGATGTACAGCCAGTGATTCATCCACACGTCTGATGCCATGAAAGCCGCGCCTTTGAATGTGATAATCCGGTTCTTATTGTCCGTCACGACCGTCGCGGCGTTCATGAACGGAAACACGTACTTGAGAAATCTCCATTCTTTCAGAAATCGGGCGCCGGCAGGCAAATACCTCACCGCACGGACACGCAAGATGGCCGCCAGCACGCCGTGGATTATCATGATGATGGACACTAATCCGTATGCAACCGAGATGATTGTAGCGACCCAGCCGCTGCTGTCCACTGCGAACACGACCTTGGCGGCGTGGTCAGCAGGTACCACTTTGAAGAGTCCCCACTTCCAGTCATCGTTACGGATCAGCGGCTGCGCAAGACAGCGACTGGACTGTACCTCGACGTGATAGCTTCCTCCGGACCAGAATGACTGTTGGACCATTAGGTCTGTGAAGTACTCGAACTCGCGCTCTGGCCGCCCAAGACACTTAAGCATCGGTACGCCCGGGATGCCGAAGTCCTTTTCAACTCCGACCTGGATCACACGGTCGTCTGCAAGCGCGGTAAAATTGTCCAAAATGTACTTGTGGCACGTGCGCTCGTTGCCTGCACCGATTATCGCCACACACTGCGAATCAAACCACTTTTGCTGGAAATTCACCACGCTGCACTGCGGCGTTGATATGCTGTAGACGAAAATCTGCGCGCGGCGTGGGCCGTAGCCCCAAAAGTCGTCGAAATTCTTCGACATTCTTGTCGCGTTCATTGAGTTGACCCGCATACACGTGGATCGGTCCTCTGCCAGGTTCGCAGGGCTTCGGTCTGGCGCCGAAATGAACCTGAACGACTTGCCAACTTCCATGAGGTCCGTGAGCTGGCTCTTGAACAGGAGATCTTGTCGCATGCTGTCGTAGTTGATAGTCCCTTCGATCATGCGCGCGCGGATGTGGTCGTAGCGTCCTGAAACGGCGACTATGACAGGATTCTCGCGAAGCCCCGTGAGCAGTGTGAGCACAGTCGAGAGCAGGTTGAGCGTGAGCAGGATTGCCTTGCGGATCGAGATCGCCATGGCGTTCGTGTGTGAAGTCCTTCAACTGATCGAAACAATTTACAAAGTGAGTCCTGGAAAGTGCCCACAGTGCTGTACTTTGCCGAGAGAGTCTACCCCCCACGCCTTCCGAAAATCATCCAGCTAAAGGGACGTTCAAACGTCTCTTCAACCACGGGAACAGGCGCGCATTCATGCCGAGTGTGGTGCAATTGGGGAATCCACTGAGGCGAATGGACGCGACCTTTCAACGATGTGGTCTGAAACCGGATTGGTCTCAAATTCTGTTGGCCATATTGATGCGTCGCCTCGGAAGTTCAACAAGCCTTGATGACCCCCCCGGCGCGCCGTCTCGTGCATGCTCGCTTGTTCGTCAAGATGGCTCGGCAGAACACAATCGCTCTGGACATATACACCGAGTCATGGATTTGTTGCATCTGCATACGTTGCTACGAAGCCTCTTCCAAGTAAGCTCGTTCATGTCCAATGTCTCGAGATTATGGTTAACTATGAACAATGGTCACCCTTTCCTCAGAGCTTCAACGAGCAGAAATCCTGCTTTCCGACAGCAAGCACTCCATTGCCTGCTGGATTCCACCGCAAACCAAGGACTTTAAAGTCTCCTGCTCACAGCTTCTCATTAGAATAACATATGCAATGCCGTGCAAATATCCGAGGCGAACCTGATGGAATTTCGACCCAAGATATCCCGTCTGTCGACCAAAGATACACGCGATTATCTCCTGCACAAATCGCCAGCCTTGAAGTTGTAGGGTCCCAACGGAGAGCTTTAACAGTGTGGATGAACGAAATGGCTGTGTGAAGCGTCATCGTCTCAGTTTCCCAGATCCAAATGTTGTGCGGCATCTGGTCACTCTTTGAAGCCAAGAATGAGGAGTCACAACTCCAGACAGCTCGGCTGACACCAATTCTCGGGTCATCTTTCCTGAAACCAGCGCCATTAACGCTCCGTTCAGCAGTCGTAGTCCAAGTTATGCATACTGAACAGCGTACCCACAATGGATCAGAAGAAACTGTAATCACCGAAAAGGGAGGTTCGCGCACGACGAAGCAAATGTCTCGACTTCGTTTGCCTCCAGCAGCTAGCGAAGCTGCTGAGGCAGCAGTAGCCGAGTTTGACTGAACTGTGGATCTTCGTTCAGAGAGTGTGATTCTTTTGCCCTGAGGGCGATCTGTAATCGGCTCATCCGCGTAGTGCTCTTCGTACTCAACCTGAGCACAGAATCATGTGAGCGCCAAGGAACAGAAATGCTCTTACATCGACCGCACTTACGGCATGCTTATTGACCCGGGTAACGTTGACTGCATGACCCACGTGATCAAAATCTGCGATCGACTTCCAGTTCAGATGACTAACGATACGTAGCTGGTCATCATAACTCCCAAGAGCTAAAAACTGGCCTGATGTCGACCAACACATTGTTTTGAGACCCAGGGCATTCTCGTACGCCTGTGCGTAGAAGAGATAGCGAACTTGGTCAACCACTCTGGGCCAGATTTGCCCGGTGAGATTCTCATACCTGATATTTCGCGAGCAGTGAACCATTGCTGGCATATAAGAGCACACGATATTCGAGATAGGAATCGCGGACCGCGATTGTGCTGCGGCACCGTAGTTGCAACTTGTGAAAATTACAATCTACACAAATCGTTCCTCTCAACCCAAGCATTTTCACAAACCTATTGTCCGGCGACCACGCAACTTCGACACAGTCGTAGCTCTCGATAGGAAAGTGAGAAACAAGTTCCCATGTCTCGCACGAGTAGATGCCAAGGAAATCCTGCAATGAACGACCCAGAATAATATCCCACCATCAGCACGCCAGTACGCATGAGGCTGGCATATTTTCGTTCAGGCCATCTAACCTTGCACTCGTGTCTTTCGGCCACAGCGAGCAGCTTATCATCCGGACTGAACGCAAATCCTTCCGCGCTGAGTTTTGGGTGCCGAATCATCGACTTGGATGCGTCCACAAGAGACCACACGCTCGCGTGCAACTGGAAGTCCGAGACGGTGATCACGTGGCGCGCGTCCGGTACCCACATCGCATGGATCATTCCCGCGACACCTTCACTGATCTTGGCTGACCACGTCGCATCTTTCACCGACCACACCTGGTCATTTTCCATTGGGTGTGAGCTGACTCTTTCTATATGACTGTGATGAATCTTCGCATGCTTCGCTCACCTGGACGACGCTGCGCTTGTACATCGCTGTGAGCACCAACTGCGAGTCCTCTGACCAAGCCAACGACTGCACACTTTCTTAGTATCCCCAGATGAACCGTTAGGATATACAGCAGCAGGAGAATCCCACCTGGATCACGTCGACGGCAGTGTATTGCTGAAGGATCTCGTAGTTCGAGCGCTCGCGGATCGTAAGCCTATTCGCCGTGCCGACCGCCAGGAATGCGCCACAGGGCGACCACTGTACAAGTCCATTGCTGAGTTTCATGAGCGTCGAGATCTCCATCTCGGTCTCGTTCTCCGCCGCCATCTCCATTGCGGTGTCGTCCATATTTGCCGTCCACTGTTGCAGTTGTCTGGTCGTGATTTGCCGCCTCCATTTGCAAGAATGATTGTCTTGAGTATTCCTTCTATAGAGAATTATTTGGCTCGAGAACACAAATGTCGTAAAAACTCGTGGAGTTGGGTTTTTACGAAGAGCTCGGAAAAGCGCGCCAAAAAACGGATCTCCCCACCATACCATACATACAACGGAACATGGTCGACGAGGAGATGAAGATGGCGGACAAGACGCCCCGCTTTGAAGGCATCTCGTCCAAGAACCGCTCCACCGAGTCGTGGCCCTGGGTGGAGAAGTACCGACCGTCCAGTCTAGATGACCTCATCGCCCACCAGGAGATCGTGTCCACGCTCAACCGCCTCATCGATGCGCAGAAGCTACCACACTTGCTCTTCTATGGACCGCCGGGCACCGGCAAGACCTCAATGATCATCGCTGCGGCACGCCGATTGTACGGAAAGAATTACGGGTCCATGGTGTTGGAGGTACGTGCTCGAAGTGAACAGCGCGGCTATAGGTGGGCGTATTATGTGAGGAGTTAATTGGGCGCACTACAAAATTCCAGCTCAACGCTTCCGACGACCGTGGCATCGACGTCGTGCGTAATCAGATCAAGGAGTTTGCCGGCACCAAGAAGCTCTTTAGGTGTGTTGGTGTCTATGCGTGAATGAGCTGATAGGTGGGGAAGAACTAATCTATTTCGTGGCCGCACCGTGTTAGCTCGGGTGTCAAGCTAATTATTCTTGACGAGGCCGACTCGATGACCAACGACGCCCAGTTTTCGCTTCGTCGAGGTATGCGGTGTCAGTTTTTGCTGTGTGTATATTAGTGTGTGGGTGGTGTTCATGGAAAGTATGACTGTTTCAGTGATTGAGAAGTATACAAAGAACACGCGGTTCTGCCTCATCTGCAACTACGTGAGTAAGATCATTCCGGCGCTCCAATCGCGATGCACCCGATTCCGCTTCGCCCCGCTGCACGAAAGCCAGGTCTCTGACCGTATCAAGCACATTGCGTCGTTGGAAGGGTGCGGGCGTTTGCTGTCCCTTGCTGCAAGAAACTCCGCTAAAAAGTGCCTGACTGACTCATGTTTCCTCTGCATGCAAAGGCTAACCATGACAGACGACGGCTTCAAGGCTGTGCTCCGCCTGGGTCAGGGCGACATGCGCCGCATCCTTAACATCATGCAGGCCACGTCGATGGCATATGATGTCGTGGACGAGACCAATGTCTACATGACCACGGGCAACCCGCTGCCAAGCGATATCAAGACGGTTGTCCATTGGCTACTCAACGAATCCTTCCCGAGCGCAGTGAAGAAATGCGCCGAGATGCAGAAGTTGAAGGGCTACGCTACGACAGACATTCTCCAGGACGTGTACAAGTTCGCGCTCGATCTCGAGTTGCCGCCCGGGTGCCGCATGTACTTGTATGACGAGTTGGCGAAGCTCGAGCACCGACTATCGAACGGCACGACCGAGGATCTCCAGCTGACGTCGCTCGTGTCTGTGTTCTTCCTCGCTCGCGACCAAATGGCGACGGCGATGGAAGTGTGCGGGTAGGCACAAGCACAACGAGTATTATGTGATACAACAATGGCAAAGGATGGGCACGCTGTATTAAAAGTGTGAATCTTTGTTGAGAGTCGTTCCAGTATTTATGCGCTTCAACTCCACCCTACAGCGTAGCTTCTATACCACTGGGCTGTAGTACGCGTCAAGCTCCTTGGCAAACTGCACGATGCCTTGGAACACGTGCTGGCCGCCGGGGCGGATCACGGACTCGGGCTGCACGAAGTCGTCGCCTTCCATTTCAAAGCTCAGCGACGCCGTGTTGTTGAACTCGGAGAAGACGGCGTCCATGAACGTGCCGTAGGCCAAGTACAGCTCGGCCGCCGTTTGGCTCACGTACGGGAAGTCGTTGTTCTCCTGGATCGCGGTCTTCACATTGTCGCCTAGCGTCTTGAGCTTGGAGCCGAATGGCTCCGTGGCCTCCGCCTCCTTGTTGCCGAACGGACGAAGCACGAGTCCTGAGAAAGCGTGGACATCCAGCGCACCGACCAGCGGGATGGTCTTCAAGAACGAGTAGATGCCAGCGGTCTCCGGCTCACTCAGCGGCGATAGGCCCGGGTATGTATCTGACGTCACGCCAGTGTTGCCCTTGTTGAAGAACTCGAGAGGCCCAAAGTTTCGGTTCAGATCGATGCCAAAGGCAGCTCGCCCGGTCGACGACACGGTCGGGCGGCGGTTCTTGCGCCAATAGCGGTTGCCCGCCGGCGCGTGCGTGAAAAGATAACCGTCGATGTTCACAATCGGCACAAAGTACCAGTCGTACTTGTCCACCACTGATGTCAATGCGGGGTCGTTGGTGCGGAGACCGTCAAGCAGCCCGGCGATCGTATAGAACGTCGTCGAGCCAGCGTGCCACTCGCGGGCGTGGATCAGGCCTTGCACAAACACCGCCGGCTTGCCCGAGCCAGTGGAGAGCTTGTACCCCGGGATGGTGCGCCGTTCAAAGCTTGTCGAGACTTGGTCGATCTTGGAGAACACTGCCGCGTTTTCAGCGACCAGCCTATCCAGGAACGCGTACACTTCATCGGCCGTGCGCCAACAGTCGAAGAAAGCATTGTCCGTGTATCTGGCCGTGGCGTTGGTGCCAATATCTTGCAGATGGCGCGCCGTGCGGGCCGTGCAAGCGGCCGCCTCGTCAGCGCGGACAGCAAGTAGGTTCTCGCGGTCCACCGAGTCCCGCTCGATCTGGATCAACGGCGCGCCCTGCACCGTGCGAAGCGACTTGCTCTGCGGCGTCACGTAGAACTTGTTGACGATGTCCTCAGTCGCGAAGATGTCGGCCTTGATGTTGGAGCCCACGGCGGCGGCGTTCCAGATGTCGAGCTCGTCACCAAACTTGTTGAGTGCCGTGTCGAAGATGGCCTTGGGCGCGGTCACGTGGAAGAGCAGCTTGGTGCCTTGTGTGTCCTGGGCGGAGACCTGGCCAGTGACGAGAGCCGAGACAAAGGCGAGCGACTGGAAGATCTTCATCGTTGTGGCTGTGGGGCTTGCTGGTGCGTTTGGCAATGACGGATGGTCACCTAGTGGTGCAGCCTTGGTGCCGAAGACGATCAATGTCGACGCAATAGAGACAGAATGACGGTGGTTCCAGCGCTTCGGCTGCTGTACCACGCACCCGACTCAGTTCCCATTGATCTCCCACGGTCCAGGTTCTGGTCGTGAGCGGCCCATTGCACAATCACCCAGTCTGGGCCAGAGTCTCGAGATCCTGTAGAGGAACCTTTCACCCAGTCACACCAGTGACTGGAATGTGCGTTGAATCGTTGCTCGCTCACAGTATGAATCACACTCTGAATGGTGGCGTTCACCTCTCAGACTCTGGGTGACACAGTGTGTCACACAGAGGTGCACGCCATCATTCCAAGTCAAATTGAACATAGCATCTCGAAATTGGAGTCCAGTTGAAGCGCGGGATGCGACCTGTCCTAGATTGGCGACTGTTAAAAAATGATTTTCCCCGCCAAACCAAACGTTTCTGGGGCCATTCTGGGAATATGAGTATACCAATGGTTTTGCTAATTTCCGGAATCGAAAGAGCTGTCAATCAACTTCAACTCCGTCTTTTCTCTGTGCAATAATCAGATCCATTCACTGAGCACATAGCCGAGACGAGATAGCCTGTCAGTCCTATCCACAATGGCCCATGGTTTACAGGCCGCTATAGTACGCGTCGAGCCCGTTGGCGAACTGGATGATGCCCTGGAACAGACGCTGCCCGCTCGGGCGGATCACCGACTCGCGTTGCACGAAATCATTGCCCTCCATCTCGACACAGATCGCGGCGGTCCGGTTGAATTCCAGGAAGATCGAGTCCACGAACGTGCCGTACGCTGGATACAGGTCGCCGGCGGTCTGGCTAACGTACGAAATCTTGCTGTTTTGGGTCATGGCCGTGCTCATGCCGTCACCGAGCGCCTTGAGTTTGGAGCCGAAGGGCTCGGACGCCTCGTTGGGCTGGTTGGCGAACGGGCGCAACACGAGGCCGCCGTACGAGTGGATGTCCAAAGCGCCAGCCAGCGGAAGCGACTTCAAGAACGTAAACAGACCCGCCGTCTCCGGCTCGCTGAGCGGGAACTCACCCGTAAACGTTTCCTCGAAGAGGTCGCTCTTGGCCAGATCGAAGAATTCCTTGGGACCAAAGTTGCGGTTCAGGTCAATGCCGTTGGACTTGAGGTTGATGGTGAGAGGTTTGTACGCGGTTGGGCGGCGGTTCTTTCGCCAGAGACGCTTGCCAGCTGGGTCGTGCGTGTACAGGTATCCGTCAAGGTTCAGGATCGGCACAAAGTACCAGTCGTACTTGTCCACCACAGCCTTGATCTCGGCGTTGTTGCTGCGGAGGCCGTCCAGCAGACCAGCCATGGTGTAGAACACGCCCGTGCCGGCGTGCCACTCGCGCGCGTGGATCAGACTTTGCACGAACATAGCCTTCTTGCCCGGACCCGTCGAGAGCTTGTACCCTGGAATCTTGCGCTTCTCAAAAGTCGTCGAGACTTCGTCAATTTTGGAAAACACCGTTGGGTTCTCCGCCACGAGCTGGTCGAAGAAGCCGAAGATCGCATCCGCCGACCGCCAGCAGTCGAAGAACGCGTTGCTCGTGTAGCTGGTGAGTGCCGTTTCTTCCAAGTGGCGTGCTGTGCGTTGCGTGCACGTGGCAGTGGCTCGCGCGCTCTCTGCCAGCAGCTCTTGCGTGTTGACTGGATCCCGCTCGACCCGGACGAGCGTGGCGCCGCTGGGCGTGCGCAGCGTCTTGCTTTGTGTGGTCGCGTAAAACTTGTTGACCGACGCCTCGGTGGCGTACACGTCCGCTTGGATAGTGGGGCCGACCGCCGACACCTTCCACACGTCAAGCTCGTTGCCAAACGCATTGAGCGCCGTGTCGAAGATGGTCTTGGGGACCGTCACGTGGAACAGTTGCTTGGCGGCGTCTTCCTCCGCGGCGGCGCCGGAGGTGGCGAGCGCAGCCAGCAAAGCGAGCGGGTAGAACAGCTTCATGAGAAAGATCGGAGAAAGAGAGAGAAGCGGGGTTGTGCGACGGAGGTGGCGAATTCCAGAATGAGACTATACTTGGAGTGAGCTGCTCGAGTCCTCGCTTCCACCAGCAGTATACCGATTCCATCTATAGGTGATCATTGTCAGTCACGACTCGTGACTGACAAGGGTGCCTCACGACAGGCGCGGCAGGATGTCGTGACAGTCCCACTGAGCCTGTCAGTCACTGACAGGCAGACAGAGAGGATTTGTCGATCGATACTGTCTCACTGAAGACTGGTGTCTAGGATAGACTCTATCGAAGGGTGTGTTGTCGATCGCAAATGCTACTCAGACCTTCACATTGGACAAGCGGACGTGCTTGCAGTTCTAGCACGTAGAACTTCTAGCTCTAGTAGAGCTAGAAGTTGTAGCAGCTCGTCTACGGATCCACTGTGTGGATCAGACATCAGGCACGGAGGGGTGGAGGGTTGAGCTTCCAACCTCTAAAGCTGGAGGGAGAATAGCGGCCGCGAATGGTGGATTCAATGAGCACAGCTTTGGCCTGCTTACCACCCACAATCTGACCTGCACTAGACATAAAGTCTGTTCGCGAATTTCGAGTGCTGTGACGAAGGCGTGGATATGGGGCCATTGAGCAGGGATTGTTATCTGTACTCTCGGCTTTGGCCCGTATTGTAGTCCACAGTGTACAGTCTTTCCTATGCTGTCAGCAATCTCAGCAACCGACCAACCGATTCTTCAATGAGATTGCAGTGACATTCGATCAATAGGACAAGTTGAGAAAAAAAAATCGGATTGCTGTTTTTTAATTTTATCGACAGTCTACTGACAATTCCTCACAGTCACAGTCAGTCCAACGACGCTACAGAACAAACCTCCACGCTACTATGATAGTGTGTCGAAACTACAGTACTACTAGACTCCTCGTTGGCACATCTAGCTGTAGTACGCCGAGAGCTCGCGCGCAAACTGGGCGATGCCCTGGAACACGTGGAGCCCACCAGGGCGGATCACGGACGACGCCGGCGTGAAGCTGTTGCCTTCCATCTCAAAGCTCAGCGTCGCCACCTTGCCGAACTCGAGGAAGATCGAGTCCATGAACGAGCCGTACGCGAGGTAGAGCTGCGCCGCCGTCTGGCTCGTGTACCGGAAGGTGTTGCCGACCTCGATGGCCTTCTTGACGTTGTCGCCAAGGGCCTTGAGCTTGGCGCCGTACGGGGCCGCGGCCTGCGCGTTCTGGTTGCCGAATGGGCGCAGCACGAGGTTGGAGTAGGCGTGGATGTCGAGCGCGCCCGCGAGCGGAAGCGTCTTGAGGTACGCGTAGAGTCCGGCGGTCTCCGGCTCGGAAAGTGGCGCCGTGCCCGGGTAGGTCTCGGCCGTCGGCCGTTCGCCGCCCTTGCCAAAATACTCCTTCGGGCCCCAGTTGCGGTTGAGGTCCACGCCGTAGGTGGAGCCCGAAATCTGGCGGCGGTTCTTGCGCCAGAGGCGGTTGGCCGACGAGGTCGACGCGTACGTGAACATGTAGCCGTCGAGGTTGACAATGGGCACAAACACCCAGTCGAACTTGTCCACGACCTCCTTGATGGCAGCGTCGTTGTTGCGCACACCGTCGAGAAGCGCCGCGATCGTGTAGAATGTGGTCGAGCCGGCGTGCCACTCGCGCGCGTGGATCAGACCTTGCACGTAGATCACCTTCTTGCCGGAGCCGGTCGAGAGCTTGTAGGAAGGGATCGAGCGACCTTGCACCGTGGTCGAGACCTTGGCGGTCTTGGTGAAGATGGTCGGGTTCTCGCTCACGAGCTGGTCCAGGAACGCAAACACCTCGTCGGCCTTGCGCCAGCAGTCAAAGAACGCGTTGTCCGTGTACTTGGTTGCACTGGTCTGCTGCAGGTGGCGGCGCGTCGACAGCGTGCACGTGGCGGTCACCTCGGCCTGGGTCTGGATGAGCTCCTCCACGTTGATCGGGTCCTTCTCCACCTGAATCATCGGCACGCCCTGCACCGTGCGAAGCGACTTGCTCTGCGGCGTCGCGTAGAACTTGTTCATGGTCGCCTCGGTCGCGAAGATGTCGGCCTTGATGTTGGAGCCCACGGCGGCAGCGTCCCAGATGTCGAGCTCGTCGCCAAACTTGTTGAGCGCCGTGTCGAAGATGGTCTTGGGCACGGTTACGTGGAAGAGCTGCTTGGCCACGTCCTGGGCGGCGGTCTGACCCGCGACGAGCGCGGCAACGAGGGCGAAGATCTTCATGACGCTGGTGGATGGCAAATTGCAGAATGGCCACGGCACTCGAGTGCGAGCCAGAAGCGTCAAGGTTGCTGAGAAGGATCAGCCTTTATCCATTTGCACACAGCCTTTCCAATGGCAAGGAGAGATGACGCATCGGATCCAGCTGGAGCAATCCGGATACGTGCAAGATCGCAGCGCATCTGAGTCGTGCAACAGTATCCTCCGCTTGTTTTAGGCCCATGAATCAAAATCTTGTGCTACCAAATGAACTTGAAGGCGACGTTCTCAGTTTGCAGTTCAGTTCTGTGCTGTTCAGCCAGCAGTACATCTCCACAGAGGAGTGCGGTCGAATGTCACCTTGAAAGGCATGAGAACCTTTGGCAGTGGCACCCAGCTGCAGCGGCACCTGGCTCAACTGTACATCGCAGCCAAGCTCTGTACTGTACTGTGAAATATGGAGCTGTTCCATGAGGAGTCGACTTCGAGTCTTTGATGGCCAGAAACAATGAAGCCGAATCAGGTTCAAAATCCAGCCTTGGATCCTGCTTCGCGACACTCTCGTCGTCACAAAAACGATCAATTGAGATCAAACGCGTTTTGTTCCACTCAGAGCCTGAAGCTCCGGGTGGCAAATGAACCAGACCACTCCAGCACGGAACTGCAGTCAGTGAAATGAATTGGAGATCCGACCCAACGCAGCGCAAGCCATTTTCTTTGGCGTGGTGTGGGACGGGAAGTGTGCCAGTGTGTTCTGTGCTGTAGTACAGACTGTATCGCTCGATTTTGGTCATTTTTGGGCTGCATTTTCAAAGGCTGGAAAACCAAAGTGAGTGGAGATGCGTCGTGGATGTATCTGGGACAGAATCCAAAGATCGGCCACCTTCATCTGATAACTCGCTGGCTCTTCGAGGAAACTCTCACTCTCTCCTGGTTCTGATTTCGGGTTGAGTATTCTATGATTTTGTTGACAATTCATTCCTAGAAACCATTCAACTGTTGCACAAACCGATATAGGTACAGATGATAAATTTATGAAATGAGAAACAACTACATGTCCTGCCAATCCAGGATTCAGTACTACTGTGCTATACCACCAAATGCGGGAAAGCGAGACCCACTGAAATCGCAAAAGTGGTTCATATTCACACGGCACTGTACTATATGATGCAAAGTACAGCTCAAATTATTTCTGCTCCATCGTCACCTACATGAAGGTTTCCTCATCCTGCGCGCTAAGTGAGACCTAAGCCCAGTAGGTCTTCATCTCCTTGGCGAACTGGAGCAGTCCCTGGAACACGCGCTGGCCGCCCGGGCGGATCACCGACTCGGGCTGAACAAAGTCAGAGCCTTCCATTTCGAAGGTCACGGACGCCGTGTTGTTGAGCTCCGAGAAGACCGCGTCCGTGAATGTGCCGTAGCACAGGTAGAGCTCAGCCGAGGTCTGGCTCGTGTACCGAACATTGCTGCCGACCATGGTAGCCTTGGCCACGTTGTCGCCGAGCGTCTTAAGCTTGCCTCCCCAGGGAGCAGGCGCTTGAGCGCGCTGGTAGCCGAATGGACGCAGCACGAGGCCCGAGTACGCGTGGATGTCCACCGCGCCCTTCAGGTTGGGCAGCTTGGAGAGGAAGTTCCACGTGCCCGCGGTCTCAGGCTCGCTCAGCACGGCCGTGCCCGGGTACGTCTCGGACCGCATGCCGTCTCCAGCCTTGCCGAAGAAGGCCTTGGGTCCGTAGTTGCGGTTGAGGTCGACGCCAAACGTGGACGTGCCGGTCTTTCGGCGGTTCTTGCGCCACAAGCGGCTCGTGCTCCACGAATACAAGTTGCCGTCAAGGTTGACCAGCGGCACAAAGTACCAGTCGTACTCGTCCATGATCGCCTTGATCTCTGCATCGCCGCTCTTGATCCCATCGAGCAGCGCCGCCATCGAGTACTGGGTCGTGCTAGCGGCGTGCCACTCACGCGCGTGGATGCCGCCTTGCGTGTACAGCGACTTCTTGGCCGAGCCGCCGGTCGAGATCTTGAACGCCGGGATCGTGCGGCCTTCGATAGTCGTGGCGACCTGGCTGATCTTGCTGATCAGCGTCGGGTTCTCCGAGACCAACGTGTCCAGGAAGGCGAACACCTCGTCCGGCTTACGCCAGCAGTCGAAGAAGGCGTTGCTGACGTATGAGGTGGCCAGCGGCAGCTCCTCATTCCAGCTGGCCGTCCTGGTGCTGCACGTGGCGCGCACCTGGGCTCGCTGCGCGAGCATCGCGGCCGTGTCGACCGGGTCGCGCTGGATCTGGATGGAACTGGTCAGCGTGGTCATGCCGCTCGGCTTGAGCGCCTGGAACTTGGCGATGGTCGACTCCAGCGCGTAGACCTCGGCCTGCACGTTGTCACCGGCCAGCGGTTCGGCGCTCCACACATCTAGGTCTTCGCCAAACGTCGCGAGCGCACTGTCGAACACGGTCTTGGGGACCGTCACGTGGTAGAGCTGCTTGGGCGACTCCTTGGCAGAGACGACGGCGCTACTGAGCGCGGCGGCGACGAGTGCGATCGAGTAGAAGATCTTCATTGGAACGTGAGATGCAAGCGCGGCTTCAAGAGCAAATTGCGAAGTGAGAGAACAGCCATGGCCGGTCGTTTTGCATGGATACAGCAGTCATGAGCTAGGTGGGGTGGGCGGCCATACAGAAAAGTAGGAGTCATTGTGGAGCATGGGTTTTAGAGTGCTCCGAGCGCTGCTCGAGCCTAGATCACGGAGCTGGATGGTGATACGCGTCAGGCTTGATGGAGGATGGCACCCCAAAAGAGCCGGAGTCGGCGAAGATCTTTGGTCGCAATTGCTCTTTTTTTCTTCGCGAGACTGTTTTTCCATTCTTGACGAGTTGATCTCCACTTCCAAGTTGTTCAACACATCCAGGCTCAGCAGTGACTCATGTGCCAGACAAATGGCATGCTGTTTTTTTGGTGAAAGTGATCGCGAGGTGTGGGTCCACACAGACTAAAAGAACCCTGGAAAATTCACCCAGATTTTCAGAATACCAGTTGAACGCTGGGTGTGCGGTTTTGCTATCCAACTTGCACAGCAAAACCGCGTCAACCTTTTAGCTAGACTACAGACTGTCCAAGGTTTCGGTGATGCCCATCCATGCGATCTTTTTCATTCTGCACGGCAGATTGTCAACTGCACAGTACAGTACAGTATGAGAGGATACATTTCTCGCTTCGATTTCCAGCAGATCTAGAGTTGACACACGCACCAAACACCACAAAAGTGCAGTCAGTTGAGTGCGTGGATGGATCTTGTATCCGCAAACACTTGAAGTTCTAGCAGAACCCAAAATCCACGCGGCGCACTGCTTCACGCAAGGACAAGCTTTTGTCACCCAAAGTCAACAGTGTTGTGTAGTGTATGTAACAAAGTGGAAGGCCACAGATTGTGTCACCCAATGAAGTGAACTCTCAAGATTGTGCCAGCATGTGTCACTCAAACAAGTGGGCTCTAGGTTCGACCATAATGGCAAGGTCACCTCCCCGAGGTTGAGAGCCGCTATCGTGTGTGTGACAGGGCGCAACACGCGAGTCGCCGTGTCAGAGGCCCGCATGGTGGTGCCATCGGATCCCCTAACTGTCACGAAGTATCTACGCTGGCATACACGCCATTGGTCTGAATAAAGCGTCTTTGCCGCACTTCTAGACCCAATACATGAACTGTTCAGTACTGTACTTGCTGCAGTGGATCTTCGAACGTCTAGACTCGAGCAAAGGCGAGAGGGGTCATTTCGAATGGTGCACTTGCACCAAGAAAGATCGCACCCTTTCGATCTGATTACAGCTGGCTATTGTATTTGAAGTGGTGGTTCATAAGCCAGCTGCTCTCGACTAAATTTTCATTAGCTGCCTTCTCATTGATGCCGCATCACGTGAGGGACCCAACCGCGACCTCGAACGAGGACTTGAAGCTCACCATGATGCGTGGCGACCAAGTCAATGACACAATCAAGTACGCTCCACACAAAGTTCACGTCGCAGATCCCACCACGATTGGAGTACAAACTAGGGGTTCCCCACTACTTTTGGGGAAATTCATTGACTATATCGTTAATTCGTGGTCTGTTCGTTCCGGCTCACCATGAGCGAGAGCAGGATCGTGAGGATCGTGGCGCCAATGACTGCGAGCTGCACGGCGGACTCTTGGACGCTGTCGTGGAGCCGTTCGATGGTCGGACTCTCCCACGCGGAGCTCTTGGCCGAAACCACCACGAGGATCCACACGCCGCACAGGCCGAAAGCGCAGTCTTGGTAAAACACGACAGTCCAGTTCACCACAAGGCTGAGCACGCAGAGCAGCGAGGCGTACGAGGCGAACGAAAGACACGACTCGAAGAATTTCTGCATAGCCATCGCGACATTCTCGACCATGACGTACGTTGTCCACGCCGTGTACGCCACCAGCCCGAGCTCAGTGATGAGGTACGCTCGCAGACTGAATGGATGCGCGTCGTCTGGGTAGTGCTGGACGCGCGCCACGAACACGAGGAACAAGTAGAGCGTCCACAGTGTCAACCACTGGAGCGAGACGCCGAGCGTCGACAAGTAGACCCAGTCGTTCGCGCGACTCCATATCCAGAGACTGTTACAAGCGAGTGTCGACGAGAGGAGCAGTCGAAGGAGGTCCGGGTGTGGTGCCGCGGCGAAGAGCGACGACACCGGCGCGACCACGTCGCCGATCACGACGAGACTCAGCAGCAGCTGGACCGCCGCCCAGGAGCTGACTGCGAGCCGTGGCGCCGGAGACACGAGCGTGTCGTGCCGGCGGCTTACGCGCCTCAGAGGCCGTGTCAACGCCGCGTACAGCGCGAGCTGTAGCACGAAGAGCGCAACGTTCGCGAGCGCCAGCAGCGCGACGGCCATTGTGAGGGAGAGATATAACCCTTTGAGAAGGAAGCTTGTCAAACAGCTCAAACTGACAGGAGGGTCAACTAAATCCCTGTGATAAAGCATGAATGATATGTGTGATTGGGGGGTTGAAAGTGGGGATGGGCCACTTTTTACCCATCCTGCAACGTAATGACAACATAAATGTTGTCTTCGTTCTTGACGTTGAAGTGGATGGCCAAGCATGGACCTTCGAGAGCTACCACCCCCCCCCCTCCCCCCTCCCCTGGGTACGCAGCTTGTCGCTACTCAGTTTGCACTGAATTGGCTTCTGTATTAACTCGTGCTAATGGTTGACAAGTGTCTTGCAACACAAACTAAAGAAAAAAACACCGGAAGAAATGGACACCGTGTCAACCTGCTCAAGCGCGTCCCGTCGTGGCCGTGGCCGTCACTCCAATCGAGACCGATACACAGTACCAGCATAGCATACAAAAAACTAGTACTTCCTCAACGGGTGGGTTACACTTTGCGATTCGGGTTGCAGAAAGTCCGTGGAAAGGGAAACTCCACTTTACTTGTGAGGGGTTTCTTGGCGCGATCTCTATACGTTTCTATGGAGAGCTGTGCTCCTTTTGGCAACTGCTGTCACGTGTGGTCGTCATCGGTCTTGTGTTGCCAGCTCTCGGCCGTCTTGTACAGCTTCTGGCGCTGTCGAAAGCTCTCGATCTCGCGCTCGGTCAATCGAATGCGCTTCACGTCGAACGGACACTCCTGCGCGAGTCTCTTCTCCTCGAACGACCCTGGATAGTGCTCGGCGAGCCGGGCGTTGGTTCGGTAAAACGTCTCCTTTTCCGGATTCCACGTCGCAATGTGGTCACTGTTAATGTACAGCACGGGGACGTCGTCGTCGTCCTTGATGGTTGGCGTCTTGACTGGGTAGAAGTGGAGTGCGTCTCCGCAAAGAGCGCGCTCTTCCGCTCGCCAATCGGCGCCGATAGAGCCAACCCCGAAATCGGAGAACGCATACTCAGAGTCTGCGACTTCACAGGCCAAAAAGTAGCACTCTTTGTCGCCGTACGAAGGCGGACGGTACGCGTGGTGGAGCGTCACAAACGAGCCGAGGATCGCAGTCGCTCGCGGCTGCTTGATCTTACTCCACAGCATGAGCGAAGAATCTGCTTGGTGGCCAGCTCGCAGCTTCCAGGCGTGGCTGGACTTTAGATACTCGCTCGGCTCGGCCATCTGACGGAAAGATCGGTCTTCAGCTTCTTTTTGGAACGAAGGTCGGTGCTGACCGTGCTTGACAACGTTCTTGGAGCTCTCCGTCGATCGAGGAATATGCGCAAGCTCCTGGAATGGAGCTCGATTAAATTTCTCCACGAATTCATGGAGCTTTGATCGGGTTGGGTCGTTGCTCATGCGCTCCGCGAGGAATTCATCCGTGAAACTGATGCGATCCGGGAAGAACAGCGTACCGGTAGAGACAAATTTGTCAAGCTCCCACAGACTCATCGGGTTCTGCATGAACATGGTGTCGGCGTCCACCATCATGAGCTCGTGGAACCGAGAGAACAGCAACGCGATGATCTTGATGTCGAACGACCGAAACCGCTTGTGGCAAATGTCCAGGTCGGCGCAGAACAGCGGGCGGCGGTTGCCCAGCGGACCGATCTCAGTCGCAGCCGCGGCCTCCACGCACACGTCGTACACGCGCACGTTGAGCTTCTCGTCCAGCTCGAGCTTTTCGATAAATTTGTCGCTGAGGTCGCCACAGTGCGGCACCTCGATCGGCAAGTCCACCTGCATCGCGCGCAGCTCCATGATCAGCGACACGCCGAGCAGTGCGATGCCATCAAATAGCGGTAGCACAATGCCGCGTGGCTCGGCCAGCGGCGCAGACGCCAATGCCCAGAGCGTGGCCGCGACGTGCTGCGAGGACTGCGAGACGACCCAGAGCGACAGCAAGTTACCCAGCAGCAGCACGCCGCCCAGCGCGATCACCACCAGCATCCACTGGCGCGCCGTCGGCAGCCGCCAGCGGCCGTGGGCCCACACGTCCTGGCGCTTGAACACGCGGCGCGGGTGCGGGGGCGCGCGCAGGCTCATTGTCCCGGTTGGCGGTGGTTGTCCAGTGTAGGGTAGCTCTTCGGACTGAATACGCCCTGAAATGATGATGATGATGATGATGGAGAAGTGGGTGCGACCTAACCCCAAACTTAGTGAGACCACCCAAAAAGGAGTCCACTAAGTGCGGTTTACGTTCTAAATAAACCGAACATGGGATCTTGAAAGGTCGCGCCTGTTCGAGTCTGCCCATGAGTTATCCGGCTTGCACCTGTAAAGGTGGATCCATGTTGGTCCAATTGATGGCATTTGTTGATGAGCATCAGTCGTCGACATCTATCTTCCATCGGATCTTATACGAGCGGAAGCCACCGCATTCAGCGGTTGTGGCAGATGTGGCAAATGTGTCGTCTGTGGCAGTAGCGCGTCCTCTCGAATGCGATCGTGGGGGGGGGGGGGGGC
>JAADWZ010000265.1:0-41633 GCA_023336445.1 Pythium dissimile | reverse complement strand
TCTCCGCCATCTCCGCCATCTCCGCCATCTCCTCCAGTGCAGCTCAGTGTTGACTCGGCGCCATCACCTCGGGAACAGGTTGAGAAAAAGCCTCGGATTCCTTCTCCACCGCCGACAACCATCGATGCATCGAACCCGACGAATGAGCAACCACCATCTTCAAAGCCAGGCACACTACGCCCAGACGTGCTCGCTCTTGTTGACAATTTTGAATCCTCGCCTCGAGAAGCTGATCAAAACCCTCAGGTGATGGCGACAGAAGTGGAAAGTACCGTTGACGAAGGGGTGGCAGCATCTGAAGGTGAAGTCATCGACGAAGGTGTAGCAGTTGGTGTGCCAGTAGAGAGCACTGAGGTCTTCGCAGACGAGTACCATGGAGAGGCTACTGTTGTTGCTGAAGCAGTGCATGCAGAAGTTATCGATGACTTCAGTGCTCAATCAAGTAGTCGTATGGCGGACAGTGCGACTCCGACCGACGACTTCCAAGTGGAGGTTGGCCTTCCCGTTCCGGAGTCTTCTCAAGAGGTACCTCAAGATGAGAATGGACATGAGTTGAACGACACCGATGACACAAGTTCCCAGACGAGCAGCGAATCGGAATCGGACGAAGGTGAGCCTCTTGATGCCATGGAGCAGGAAGACCCAGACATATCTGGTGATCTGGACAGTAACAACGTCTTGTCGAACGACCCCAAGAACCGAGGAAGTATCGCGTCTCCATCCAAGCAAAACAAAGCAGCAATCAACGCCAGCCTCGCGAAGTATCGAAAGAAATCCAAAAATTCGCGTCCTATGGTGAAGCTGCCCGCAATTTCTGAAGACAACTCCCAGACAGTTCCGTTGGTAGCGCCAAACGCGGTCAACACCAACGTTCAAGTTCGTGGCCGCACCAAACCAAAGCCCAGCCTGGTGGACACACCTGATAGCTCGACGTATCTGGTCAAGTGGAAAGAAGGTCGTAGCGTGGGGCTTCAGTTGCGTGAAGTCCGGATTGGAAAAGGAACGTTTCCTCTTGTGGTTGATATCTGCAAGGAGCCGTGCTGTGAGGTGCTCAAGCATGTCTGCATCGGTGACCTGATTGTTGAGATCAACGGGCGCAATTGTTCAACGATGGGTGTCAAGAAGACGGTGAACTTTCTCAAGACGAGTGCAAAGACGATGCTGTTGAAGTTCCGCCGTGGCCCAGCGTACACCAACGACCGAGTGAGTGCGTACGCATGAGCGTGATTTTGACGTTTTGGTGCAGTGTCAGGATCTTCTTTAGCATCGAGAGCGAAGGACAAGCCTATTTAATGTGAGCTGATGTGGTTTGAGACTTACAGCGGCAGAGTCAACAAGTAAAATGATAGAGCAAAGCGTTTCACGAAACACTGGATATAGGTGTTCGTTTTCTTTCACTTCCTATTTGCTCTGGACCTTTGTGAAAGATACAACAGAAGCTCCACCTTGCAACTGGCTTGAGTTGTCTGTTCTCGTGTCCTTCTATCAATCAATCATCTCCTTGCTCTCGTGAAAGCTTTCCCTCTCGATTCCCAAACGCAAATGTATGCATTAGTGAAGCGCCGCAAGCTTCTTCTTGATCTTGCCAATGGCACGGGCCGGGTTGAGACCCTTCGGGCACGTCTTGGTGCAGTTCATGATCGTGTGGCACTTGTACAGCTTGAACGAGTCGTCAAGGGCACGGAGACGCTCAAGCGTCTTAGTGTCGCGCGAATCCTCGATCCAGCGGAACGCCTGCATCAGCACTGTAATATTCCGCAACAGTAATTAGAGAACAGTCTCGAATTCCGCTCAACAGCCGATTTCATCCTTACCGGCCGGGCCGAGGTACTTGTCCGGGTTCCACCAGTAGCTCGGGCACGAGGTGCTGCAGCACGCGCAGAGAATGCACTCGTACATGCCGTCGAGCTTCTTGCGGTCTTCCTTGCTCTGGAGGTGCTCAACGTCGGCGGGCTTGACCTCGTCCGACTGAAGCCACGGCTCGATCGACTTATACTGGTCGTAGAAGTTCTGCAAGTCGGGCACGAGATCGCGCACTACGTACATGTGCGGCAACGGGTAGATCTTGGACACGTCCTTGTTCTTCTTGATGGGGCTCAGACACGCGAGTGTGTTGCCACCGTCAATGTTCATGGCGCACGAGCCACAGATGCCTTCACGGCAAGAGCGGCGCAGAGTCAGCGTAGGGTCCTGCTCGTTCTTAATCTTCAGCAGCGCATCCAGCACCATCGGTCCGCACCTATTGATGATCAGCATCCGTCAGCCAATCTGTCAGTCAAACATTCGCGAACTTCGACCACCAATCAAGTACACGCGCTTACTCGTCCAGGTCGACCGGGTAGGTCACCTCGTACGGCTTGCCCTTGGTCTCCGGGTCCCAACGGTAGATCTTGAAGTACTTGACGTTCTATAGTTGCCATATTGAAAAAACCCAATGGTAAGCACAAAAATATAAGGGACCATAGCGCGGCGTGTAGGTAGCCCCCGAGACCGGGAGCGGCGCCGTTGGCTCGTGCGTGAACTGACGCACCTTCGGCTTGCTGGTCTTGAGCTTGAGGTCACCCGCGGTCGCCGTGGCGAGTGCGCGCGCGCCGGTATTGGCCGCCAATTTCTGCATCGGCTTGGTGATGGAGAGCATGGTGGTCGGTGGGTGACTCGCTTTGTGGGTTTTCTCGTTTAGACTCGGCCGGTGTGCGAATGAGCGGACCACCACACAGGGGAACACGACCGTCTATCGTCAGCGGCCCAAACGAGGGTTTCCGAAGGTGCAAGTGGAGCGCTCCACAATGAATTCCCACATATCCATCTAGAACGATAGCCCGGCCCACTCAAATAGACTCCCAGCTTCAACAAGACGAAAGAGAGCACCCAATGAGTCGGGCGCGTCACAGGTTGAATACCGGTATTGAGGTGGTTTTTGTGGGGTGCATCCTGGATCACTGAGTGGCATTCAAACGAGGGATCGATCAAGCAGAGCTTTCCTGGTGACCGAATATGGCGGTTCGCCGCTCGACGACGTTGAAGCAGTTCTTGCTGCGCGTCCACCCCGACCACTTCCGCGCGATCCCAAAGGTGAAAGAAGATGATCCACTCCATTGCGTGTTCAGCCGCGAAGTTTCCGAACTGAACGCGTCTAAACGGACGAAATGCATCACACACAGGTCCACGATGAGAACTTGCTGTCCATTCAACTTCTGAACCAGTACATGGACGAGCAGCGCGTGTACGCCCACAGCTACGGCCGTGAGAGAAAGCGAGTTTTCTTCAGCGCGTACGTGCCCGTTGTCGGTGTGTCGCAGCAGCCCACGCTGAAGCGGTTCCGGCTGGATCTTGCGGCGAATATTGAGGACAACATGAAGCGCATTCTGCGCGAGTGCGGCGTTGACATCACGTCCACCGACCAAGCAGACAGCCATACCACTAGAGAGGAGCCTTCTTCGGGTGCCAGAGGCCGCGACACATGGGACTTTGATAGCGCGCAGTACCGTGCTTCTGGCGGTAGTGCCACGCCATCGGCATCGAACGGCGGAATGGACTACGGCTTCAACGCCCACTTTGCGCAGTACATGCACGTGCGTCGCCGCAAGCGACCCATCGTGACGCTGCGCGAATTCCTTGTGTACATGGACGAGCCAGCGACGCAGCAGAAGCAGGAGCAGACGTATCACGCGTGGGAGTCGATCCAGTCGGTCAAGCGGACGCTTGCCCGCGAGTTCGGTCTCCGCGAGGTGTCCACGTCGTGTGGTTGGGCGTCTGTGCCACTCAACGCGACGCTCATGAGCCTGCTCAAGACGCTCCGGAAGCTCAACGGCGCGGTGACGCTGGACGGTGTGCGACTCGACGTCCGCGCCGACGCCTCCGAGATCGACTACTTTGATGAGTACACTGTGGTGCTCAATGTCGCCGACGTGCCGAATCAGTGGGTCGAAGTGCTCGAGAAAGTGGACGCGGAAATGCATAAGGCGATCCATGCAGCCTACACGAGTCTCCAGCAGCTGCAGCATGCGGCGGAGCAGGCGCTGGGCGGTACCGTCTCCATCACGCGAGGACGCACGTGCTCGGCGATCGCGTACCGAGGGTTCTTGCAAGATGTGGCCGTCACAGCGCCACTGTACGCTCACGACCCGATGCGGAGCGATAGCTACAACAACATCGACGACGCGATCATGGAGAAACTCCACGTCACAGTCGAAGACGCAGCGCGCGAGTGTGAGATCTTGGAAGACGGAAGGGTGCGCGTGCCCAGCTGTTCGAGTGCTACCGATGTCCTCGACTTCCTCGACGCCCACCGCAGCTCCATCCGCGATCAGTACTCGGAGCACGAGACGCTTCGCCGCCAGTTTGAGCTCCTGTCGAAGCAATGCATCACTGTCTTTGGCCTCCTCTCGCTCACGTACTCCGACAACGGACCGCGGCTGTCGAGTGTGAATCGCGCCTGCACGAAGCTGCTCAAATTCGCCAGCGACAATCATCCTCAAACTGGGTCTCGAGTTGCCGAGTTGCTGCAGTCAACGAGAGGCCGGCACCTCCGCATCGACCGCTACTTCGGACTCGCCCAAGATGGAGTGTTTACAGTTCCTGTTGAATGGTGAGAACGTCAAATACTATTGTCTCAATTGCGCGGGCAGTTCTTGCTCAAGCGCGAGCTTACCAATACACAAGCGTTGTGATTGTGGAAAAATGCCCAATGTACTACGAAAGTTAATGTAAACAACTGTTGCTGCAAACGAAAATGCTGCCTAGTCACGGAGCGCGGCCATGGCGATCGAGCGCGTGCAGATTGCTTGCACGAACCCGACGTTCAAAGACGACCCCGTGAACGGTGGACGCATTTACAACTTGTCGTAGAAACGGTCAAGCGGCGGCACCTCCGCCACAAGACCCTTACGGACACGGACATCGGCGACGAGCTTGCCGGCCATCGAGGTGATGTCCGTCGCGTCACCGGCGACAACCTGGTAGTGGTCGAACACGCACTGCGGGAACGCCTTACCAGCGGTGGCCTCACGCAGAGCGGCAGTGAAACCGAACGACTCGTTCACAGGCAGGTAGGCCTTGAGCTGCATCATCGGGGTACCCGGGCGCTGCTCCTCGGCGAACACGTGGCCACGACGACGCGTGAGCACACCGTAGCAGCCACCAACGGCGTCCTGCGGCACCTGGATGTCGGCCAAGAAGACCGGCTCCATGAGCGCAGGGGTCGCCGTGAGCATACACGCGTACACGACACGACGCGTGGTAGGCATGATCTGGCCCATACCACGGTGGATGGCATCAGCGTGGAGCACGACATCGAGCAGGTTCACGCGGAAGCCACGCACACCCTCCTCGCAGAGGACACCGTCCTTGGTCGCCCACTGGAAACCGCCAACGACAGACTCCTTGATTTCGTTCAGGTACGACACACCCTTAGTGGCATCCACGAAGATGTTCGGGCCAGTGCCGTCCGGGCCGTAGCACCAAATCTTACGGGCGTCCGTGACATCCCAGCCGTGGTTGTCAGCGAGGTAACGCGCACGAAGCTTCACATCGTAACGGGCCTCAACCTCCTGCTTGCCCTCGTCAATCTCCTGGGTGAGCTCATCGCCCAGCGGCATACCCACACAGAAGAGACGGTTGTGCTTGTTAGGCGACTTGGACAGACACGTCTTGCTCGACTCGGCCGTGACGGTCTCACGGTACGAGACAACCGGGGTCGAGATCTTGACTTCCGTGCCCATGAACTCCTCCTGGAGATCCTTCAAGCAAATCTCCAAGTGGAGCTCACCGGCACCGGCGATAATGTGCTCGCCCGACTCCTCCGTGTAACAGAGCACCATCGGGTCCGACTTGGCGAGACGCTTCATGCCCTCGACAAGCTTCGGCAGATCGGCGGCCGTCTTCGGCTCGACGGCGACACGCACGACCGGCGACACCGAGAACTTCATGGTACGGATCGTGTGGCCCGTCTCCGAAGTCGTGAGCGTACCAGACTTGAGGAGGTACTGGTCGACGCCGACAAGCGCGCACGTGTTACCGGCCGGGATGTCCGGGGTCTGCTCGACGTAACGGCCCATCATGATAACGGTACGCTGGACGTTCTTCACCCAGAGGTCAGTCTTCTTGCCCGGCACGTAGTTAGGGCCGAGCATGCGGACCTTCTGGCCCGTGGCGACCTTACCGGCAAACACACGGCCGAAGGCGTAGAAACGGCCCTTGTCCGAGGTTGGCACCATCTTCGAGATGTACATGACAAGCGGTCCGTTGACATCGCATTTGCGGATGGCGTTGGCACACTCATCGTCCATGGGACCGTCGTACAGGGTCTCGACACGGTACTTCTGCGCCGTGATCGGCGACGGCAGGTGGACGACAATCATTTCCAAGATGGCGTCGGCGGCCGGCAGCCAGCGCTGCATGACGCGCTTGAGCAGCGGCTTGCCCGTGAGGTCGCGCTCCTCCGTCTTGAGCTCGACGCCCACAGCCTTCATCATCTTCTCGTACTTCTGCTTCTTGTCGTTCATGATCGCGTCAAACATCTTGACGATCGGGTCCATGATGAACTGGCAGAACGCGCGCTTGAGCGTACCCGCGGCGTTGTTCTTCGTGGTCCACTTCTTGTTCTCGGCGTCAAAGAACCAGTCGCCCCAGAGCTTCTGCATCATCTTGGACTCCTCAATACCAAACTTCTGACCGTACAGCATCGCAAACTTCTTGAGCGTGAAGCCCCACTGGTGGAGACCCGAGCCGAACGCGACGGTACCCTTGTCCGGGTACACCTGGCAGTCGCCGAGGCGCTCGTCGTGGTAGGTGGCGATGATCACGTTCACCGACTCGATGGCACGCGCAAACGACTGGTAGCACTCCTCCGGCTCGAGCTGCAGCTCCAGCAGCGCGCGGTCGACCTTGTTGACCATGAGCACCGGGCGCACACGCTCGCTGATGGCCTGGCGCAGCACCGTCTCGGTCTGCACGCACACGCCTTCGATACAGTCGATGACCACGAGTGCACCGTCCGTGACACGCAGCGCAGCCGTGACCTCCGAGGAAAAGTCGACGTGACCGGGCGAGTCGATCAGGTTGATCAGGTACGAGTTCTCGTTGATCTCGACCACGTCACTCTCCGTCGCGGCCTTCTCCTCGGCCGTCTGGTTGGCGACCGCGGCGGCCGTGGCCTTGTCCGACTTGTCCATGGCGTACTCAAAGAACATCGAGATACCGGTCGACTTGATGGTCACACCGCGCTCCTGCTCGTCCGCGCGCGTGTCCGTGAAACGCGCCTCGCCGGCGTGCTTGGCCGAGATGATACCGGCCTTGGACACGAGCGAGTCCGTGAGCGTCGACTTGCCGTGGTCGACGTGGGCAATCACCGAGATGTTACGGATGTTCTTGGTGTAGTCCATGATCTCACGCATCTGATCGACCGTGAAGTTCACCTACATGGAGCCAACGGAGGGGAGAAAACCTCTACGGTTTAGACGCTATCCTCGAGACTGTCAAAGATTGCAGGTATGGTAGACTCACCATGGTTGCTGGATTGCTTTCTTTTCGCGAACGCGAAGATGAGGGGGATACTTCAACAGGCGACGAGCTTTTTTTCTTCTTGGAGAGCGCGAGCTTGCCAAGAAAAAGGAAGAATGTGTGGTTTGTTGGTCAAGGCCCTCGAGGCACCAACGAGTGGCGCGGGCGCCCAACGCGAGCCAAGGGTAAGAGAAAAACCCCACCCATTCCCGCACCCAAACGAGTGGACCTGAAGCATGGCCCCCCACACAGAAAGGATCGCGACCCCCGACCATACATTTTCCAAGAGACGACAAGGTTCAAGGTCCAACACGTAAGGTTTTTTCAGTGGTTGTTTCGGAACAGGGGAAAAAACCCGAACAGGAAAGAAGGGGAGGGCTCGGGTTCGTCTGATCCTTGTTCCATGAAAGCTGACAAGTGACCAAAACAACCGGGTTTATCACAAAGAGCCTTCACCACATCACTGGTTTTATTCGAATAGCTAACCCACAAGCCCGCTTGGCAAAGCGGGGATGTCAAACTGATATATCCAGTTTTAACCAAATATTCGAGTTTAAACCAGAAAGATTCGACCAGTAGACTGGCAATACTGTCCCAAGCAACAGCTCGCAAATACGCGTGTCGTAACAATCACCATGAAGCTGCGTGCAGGAAGCCTCCCTGCTGCTGATCCATGACCAGGCAGACGAGATCAGTTGCTCACACTACTAGCTTCCCAACAATCGCATCCAGAAATGGAAAAATCCCGGAGGCAGCTGAACGACCTTCATTGTCGCTTTCGCTGGATATACCTGACCATCACTTGGTCTCGAGTTGAACTGAGCGCACCATCATCCGCAGTGGGTGGGCCATTCGTATCGTGCAAAGAGAGCTCTTTGCGATGCTCTTCAGTGCTAGAATTTCGAGTGGAAATGATCGGAATAGGACAAGACAAATGTGAGAGATGGCTGGGTTAAGATGGCCTGGATATATTCTAGGTTATGATTTCCCGCTCGGAACTACTCAAGCTCGTCCCAAAAAATCAGCGTTCAACATGGCGAAGATACAAAAGCGGAATAAATAGACCATCTCACGCAAGCAAGAGGTTTCTCACTCCGCGCACTGCTCGCGCCATGCTGACTGATGTGTGGCGAGTCGCTTGAGCGGATCCTTGTTGTAGCTGGAAAAGCTGGCCAGTGTGCTTTGCTCCCGCGAGACGCTTACATCTGGTAGGCGTTCTGCTGCTTGCACTGGTTGAACTGGTCTAAATAGAACTGGCACGAGCTGATGTCGTTGCTGTTGGCGTTGAGGCAGTCGAAGAACGACTTTTGGTTGCTGAGGCACAGGTCCTGCGATGGCGGCGCAGCTTGGGCAGGGGCGGCCGCCTCCTCGGCTGGAGCGTCCGAGCCGCCAAACGAGCCAGCGACGGCACCGACCGCGCGGTGCGCAATGGCGCTACCCGTGCCGAAGGCCATGCCCGAGGCCACAGTGCCCATAAGGCCACCCATCATACCGCCGCCGCTGCTCTGCATCGGGGCCGGGGGCGGGGCAGGAGCTGCCTGCTTCTTGGCCGGAGGAGCCGCGCGGGCTGGGGCTGGGCGCGCCGGGGCTGGCGCGGCGCGGCGAGGGCTTGAACGAGAGCGTCCCATGATGATTATAGGTTGGTTGTTGACTGGATCGGTTGAGTTTGCGACTGTGCTCGACTGAAGAGCTTTTCAGTTGAGCCGCAGATTCTGGCGGTGTGACAATTCAAAATTGAATTGCAAACCATCCCAGATTTCCTTCTGGAAGGACCGACCCACTTGAGGGTGTTTGACCTGACCCGTTTTCTCAAGCTCCAACCATGAGATCTGTGCCTAATGAAAAGATTCGAGAGCACCACGCCAATGAATGTCTTATCATGGCGATTTACAATGTACTCCACACTCAACCGTGTGCCCGCATGACTATGCATCCAGATTGTCAATTGCGATCTTCCCCACAAACTCCTTTGCACTGTTGATGGGTCTGTGCGGGTCGAGACGATCAATTTCGGGTCCCCACTCGAAACCCGCTCAGAACTCCAGACCCATCCGGCACATGCATCATCAAACCATCACTCTTCTATTCAGAGTGTTTGTCCGACAAGTTGCTGCTCCCCACCACTTCAAGCCGAGCCAAGCGGCACGACACGTCATCGAGACGCTTCTCGACCTCGTCAAAACGCGTCACCATCAGCGTCTGCAGCGCATCCATCCGGCTGAGCACCAGCGAGAGCGCGTCGTGGGCTGCCTGGCTGAGCTGCGGCTCGTTTGCTGGCTTGCGCGAAAACACGGGGAGGTCCAGCGGCTCCGGAACTGCTCGTCGTCGGCGAGGCAGTTTGAATTTGCTGAGGTGGATTCGCTGCGGTCCGCTGCTCGCGTGGAAAAACGTTCGCTTGGTCTTTTCCGTGGATGCGACTTGCACGAACGGACTGGTTCTGGTCAGTCGCAGTCCGCGGCACAGGTGGGCCTCGGGCAGTTCCTAAAAAACAAAAACTAAGTGACGGACGATTGATGGTCGAGTGTTTGACGACGTGAGGTGTCGTACCAGTTCGCCTGATACACTTGCAGACCATCCGGACTTGAGACTGTGGTCCAGATGGACAGCGACGACACAGTTGGCGATCGTACTGCTCACAACAATGCGCGACTCCTACAACAGTCGGCCAATCAGCATTTCCATCACAGCTGATCGCAAACAACAGCACATACCTCCACATCGAGCACGTCGGGAATGGCGAGTTGGTCAAGTGAGAGCTGTACGCATTGCTGCCATTCTCCAGCTGTACTCTTGACGATTAAAGAAAGGTGGGACATCCTGTTTGGCGCTGCTGCTGTAGTCTGGAGAGGAACCTATCAACAGCAATACCACTCATAAGAAAGCCTGGCAAAAGGTTATGTATAAAATCCCCGCAAGCACCTTTGGCTGCTCGAGAACGTTCAAGATCGACGATCTCGCGTTCGCCGTGATTCGAAGCGAAGTCAGATCGATGACATTGTCGGACGACGCAGCGGCGGACGCTGGCGCAAAACAGTTTTGGGGAGTCAATCCACTCTCATTTAGTGGTTCCGAGCTCTTGACATCCGAGAGTGCAAGCGGCGCGTCGGTTGCTGCGATGAAAACGGATGGCGAGAGCATCGCCGTGGACGAAATCGATCCGATTTTGTGTTCTGTTGTGAGCAATTTCGCGGGTGACGGAGAGGCGAAGCGATAAGACGAGGATCTTGGAGCACAGGACGCGAGTTCACTGTTGTCTTGCCATGAATAAAAGCGCACGACGCTGTCAGACGACCTAGGAGCACCATATTGAGTCCGTCAAATCCAAGCATCCATGCGTCATGATCGATGGTCTAGAATCAGTACCTGGCCAGGCTCAGTCCACAAGGACTCCACACACAGTGCTTTGCCCTGGGCAGAGTGAGGTTGTCATCACTTATCTCAAGCGGTGTCACGAGCAGACGGTAGTCGGCGGTGACTTCCACCAAATCCAACGCGACTTCGTTGTACACAGCGAGAATTTTTCGCACTGGGTTCCAGCACACACCGCGGATGCAGTTCATGCTATGTGAGCCAATTAGCACCGCTTGTAGGGAGCTGCTATGCAGCACGTGAGTGTCAGTTCGACGCCGAGCTACACAAAAATAGATACACTCAACGCACTCTTTCAGGTCAACCCGCCACACTTCTGCTCGATTCACGGTCGCGATCGCCACATAATGGTGCTGGCTCGAGCCCGTCTCAACGAGCGATTTCGACCACGATACGTAGCGAAAAACATCCGAGTTGGCGCCTCCCTTCACGAGGAGCATATACCATCTAGTCAGCCGCCTCCATCGCTTTCGCAGCCACAATTCGAGGAGTGTTCTACTTCTCACCGCAGCTGGTGGATCCGTATGCAAAGCGACTTCTTCTACGACTCGCTCCAAAACGTCATCATCTCCGCTGCACGCACCGTTGTCGCTGCTGTACCGAGTGAGAACCACCGTCGCGTCCCGAGGCAACGCCGCGACGCCAAGCCGCGCATTGTACGCTGGATTGCGAGCGCCACATACTGAGTCAGACCACGCAACTACCGTGCATATGCGCGCACACCAACCATCTCACACCTTGCTGGAGCAGATCGAGCTTGTTGCCTGCTGGGATTGAGGTCTCTGCCCACTCGGCTGGCCCATCCACCAGCATCTTTCCAGTTTGGTAGCGGTATAGTGTAGCTTGTCAAGGAATGGCGTTAGGGATTGAAACGTATTCTTCTGAAACCGGTTTGTGGATACGAACATGTTTTTATCCTTCAATTCGAAAAAAAGTAGGTACGAAGCTTCCAATTTTTTTGTGGTTCTTTTTGACAGCAGTGGCTCAAATTTGGTCGGGCTCATCCTTTTTGCTCTTAGAAAGTGTGCGCATCTCGGATGGAGATGGATGAACACGGCAAAGGCGACGAAGAGACTCGACGTTTCTCCAACGCACGGAAGATGGGTCCTCGCTCCGGACAGTCAAGAGAGTGGTCACAGGAAGATGTCAGAGAACAAGAAACACGCGTCCGACAGTCGGACGCCAACTCGGACAAGAATTGGGCTTTGGGCGTAGGAACGAAGGGACCAGTCCTCGATTTGGTCCGCGATGCACAGCACACGCACGGACAGCAGCAGCGATACCGGCACGCCGTTCTCGCCGCTCGCGACGCCACGAGCGGCGCCGCTCGAATCGGATGACGTTGTTGTGAACAGGAGTGGTGGCATCTTGTCGTCGATGGCCGCGCTACTGGGACTGCAGCTCGAAGACACGTTCTTCTGCCAGATCTGCATGGACGATGTCGCCTTGTCGCAAAGCCACCAGCTCTCGGCTTGTGGCCACCGTTTCTGCGCGTCGTGTCTACAGAGCTACATGGCGTTCCATATCCAGGAAGGCGAGACCGACTTGAAGTGCTTCTTCCAGGAGCCCCGTCAACAACACGACAGTGCCACTGACAAGGCCTGTCTCGCGTCCATCCCGCACGACGAGACCAAGCGCCTGGTGGACGAGGCCACGTTTGCCAAACTTCAGCGCTTTCAGTTCAACAAGCAGCACACAAACGCGCGCCAGTGTCCATATTGTAACCACAACCAGCTGTGCGACAGCTCACGCTCGACGGACTGCACGTGCGAGGCGTGCGGGCGAGTGTTTTGCTTTCTCCACAGCAACGCGCACCCGGGGCAGCCGTGCTCAGCGTACACGAAGCGCACGCACAAAAGCGAGAAGCAGAATCTTACGGCGATCAACCGCCTGTGCAAAGCCTGCCCGGGCTGCGGCCAGTTCGTGGAGAAGGACGGCGGCTGCAGTCAGGTCACGTGCTTGGCGTGCAAGACGAGCTTTTGTTGGAGCTGCCGCATGGTCATCGACAAGTCGACCTTCTCGACGCACTACCAATGGTGGAACATCATTGGCTGCGGCGGCAGACAAACGGCACGTGTGGACGAGCTGGCACTAGGCGAGCGCGGCATTCGGCGCTTTTTCCAGGGTCTGTTATTAATTATCTTAGGACCGCCGGCGTTTATACTCGCGGCCGCTGTCAGCTTTGTGGGTTGCTGCTGCTACCCGTGCACCAAAGTGTACCAAGTGAGCTACCGGCAAGCGTTCATGTCGTGTGTCTGCGTCTGCGGCTACCTCGTGCTGCTACCGCTGCTCATCCCTGGCGCATTTCTCTTCTTGCCGTGTCTGCTGGTCGCGTTCTGTGCGAGTCCGCAATCATTTCGATTGACAGCTGCACCGAAACAGCTTGAAAGTAGCGGTGATGCTGTCGCCTCCAACGACTCGCCTGTATGATCGCTGCAACGATACGAGGTGCTTATGTGAATCCATGATTTGTTCCAACGCGAAGGGCTGGTCGTTCAGCGTCGTCACTTTTTTTGACCGAGAATTCCATCTCACTCGATCTGTTTGTCGGGGAATTGAACTAGCGTTGACTGCACACAAGCGGCGGAATAGTCAGAGCCTTTAAAGGTCGTGCTCTTGTGGTTGGTCTTCATGACGCAGCACCTGAAGATCGATTTGATGTTGATACCATCAACGTGATCAAGTCTTGGTGCCTCTACTACTATGTGCTTGCAGACTACCTGCATCCACTTGGCATTGTGAGAAATGAACGCGAGAGATGGCGTGGATATTCGAAAGCATGTTGACTGATTTTGTCGTTTCATTTGTGATGAGTTTGTGATGAGTACAGTGCGCAAAGGCAGTTAAAGAGACTGGGGCGAAAGCCACGGATCTGGCGCCAAATTTCTGCGTTTCTGAGAAACAGCGAAATTTTACGCTAATATCCATTTTCCATCAGTCTAAATGACTTATAACCACATCATTAAGGGCGGCGCCAATTCATCTACTCTAGCGAACTGCAGCTCCAAGATTATACCCTAGAACCATTCGTATATCGCTCACGCTGCGGCGGCAGTGTTGGGCTCCTCTTTGCTGTCCGCCGCCTTCATTGGGCTCTCTAGTGGCTGCGGAAGACCGGCTTCCAGATCGTGGGCTTGCAGTCTCTGGTGATTGTCGGCCCTCGCCTCCACGGTCGATGGCAGTCGCTCGCGCCGAGGTCGACAGCAGCAGCAGCCGACAGCTTTGGTCGCGATGTTCTTAATGATCACAAACGGCAGCATCACGACAAATACCACGAGGCGATACGTGAGCTCGACCACGATAGCGGCGAGGAAGAACACGAGGCTCACGAGCAGCGCGAGCCAGATCATCGCGACCGTGTGGCGGCGCCAGAACAGGTCAGAGAAGCTGCTCTCGTCCGACGCTGACAAACACCACGCAAATGGCGTGGCCACGGCCGCACAGAGCACCGCAAAGGGGTAGCAGACGAAGCCCACGCAGACCGCGTAGGCCTGCAGCTGCCATGGGAGCTCGACCTGGTCGTCGCCGTCAAATTGCTTGCCGCTGCATGGACTGTCACTGGAAGACTGAGAATCAAAAACCAGTCAGGGCTTCGAGTTTTGGAGATGGCGGAAAGAGGGTGGTGCTATGCTGGACACGTACCGAAAAGTGAGACGGCATCGGCTCGTCATCGATAGTCTCGCCGCAGAGCCAGCAGAAGCTGGTCTGGCACACAACACACTTCATGTGGTTGCAGCCGCCTACCACACAAATCACAAATCAGTCAGAAGATACAAAAACCAAGCCAAACACACACAACCCCCAGTGGCCCCACCGTCTTTCTCAACGTCGCGTGTGCACCCTGGGCATGGCTTGGCGATCTCCTGGATCTTGGCGCGGTTCATCGACTCGCTCTCGGCTGTCTGCAGCTCGTAGTCTGCGCACGAGCCGCCTTCGTGGGCGATGTCGTGGAAAAAGCAAAAGATCTTGCCGCACTGCTCGCACACGCACTGGGGGTTCTCGGCACCTTTATAGTCCTGCGAGAACGCGCAGTGCGGGCACTCGCGCGCGTGCTCGTGCTCCTTGTTGAACCGGAACAGGTTGAACTTTTTCCAGACCTCGGGCACCACAATACCTTTGATCTGGACCGCGTCCACGGCAGCGCCGCAGGTCTTGCGCGCTGGGTCCTCGATCGGGTGGAAGCACACCGGGTACACATTTCCCTCCCGGATCTTGATCTCCAAGTACGCCTTGAAGCATGCCGTGCAGTACCGATGGCCGCAGGATGACAGCGTCACGGCCTCGGACACGGGCACATCGTCGTCAAAGCAGATGTGGCAGCGGAACTTTTCTTCCTCGCGCGGCAGCCGCAGCATCGACGACATGGCGCGCACCAGCGGCGGGATCTGGCTCGTCGTGATGCTGCGTCGCAGCAGCGGCACAGTCTCGCGGCTCACACGGCGACGGTCGCGGTCATTCTGGCTTCTAACTTGGCGCAGCGGTGGCGCCGCCGGCGGGGCCTTGGGCGACACCTCCTGGACCGCCGCTGCTGAATCCGCGCCCACCGTGCTAGTGAGCCGGAACAGCGCGCGCAGCGAACCAGACTGGCGTAAAGTTGCGCTGGGCACAAGATCTCCCTGGTGAAGGCCGCCTCCAGTGGCGGCAGTTTCGGAGCGCGCGCGTGTCAAGAGCTGCGGCCGCGATGGCGGCTGCTGAATGGTGCCATAGCTCTGCGTGTCGCTGGCGATCGCGGAAGCAGCGGCGGAACCGGCGGCAGCGGCTCGCTGCGCAGAACCCGTCATGACGCGTCGCCGAGGCTGCGCAGTGGCACTGAGCGAGCCTCTCGCTGGGAGCGCGTGTGGGCGAAGTGGGGGAGCGATGGGGGAATCCAGTCATCTCAGCCGCGAGCAGCTGAGCGGATCCGCTTGGGATGTGATACCACGCTCAAACAAAAAGCTGAGTCGCACTGCCACCTTGTTTTGGAAAGATATTGAATTCTTTTGGATGCTAGTAGTGACACTTGAAGTTGGAACCCCTTCTCTGCACAATACTAGAACAAGGTGGTAAAATTCTGTATTTAACAAAACCTGCATTGATTCCTGAGTACACTCGAGTCGCAGGATGGTCTTGATTGGAGACGATACCTTGCACTCGACACTAGATCCGAGAAGAGTCCGTGCATCTGACGCGATTCCATCCACTCGCCGCATCACCCACTGTTGAGCAGATTTGACACCTTGGTGATTACCGAAAAGTGGTAGAAATTCAGGCTCATCCGACATTAAACGGAGAATCAGTGTGTCAACGTGAGACCATTCCTACTCGCAAGACACGTGTTCAACCCACCGTACTGTGTGTATGTATGCGAGCACTGCGGTGGCTTCTGTTGCTCAGGCCACGTGGAGTTCATACCACTATCGCACATCGACGTATAGCAGCGTCATCAACCATCAGGATCTCGCCATATTGGGGTGAGTGCCTTCGTTCTAAAATAAAGTTGCATGCTTTTGTGGTATCGTCGCGTAATACAGTGCGGGATTCCAAGCATAAATATCCAGAGCTTCTCCCCGTGAAGCATGACCTTGTAGCAATCAGCATTGCTGAGTTTGATTATACGTAATGTGAACAAAATGAAAGTGAACATGGAAGAAGCAAATACCCTTGGATGAGAACTGGACACATCAATTGAGGTGTACAACACCAGGACCAAGTGTAAATGTGATTAGGATCACATTCACAGTTACACCGATTGAACCAAGAACTGCTCCTTGTATATTCGATCTCTCCACACGATGCACACGACCGAAATCCCGTTCAACAAGATGCACGACGACGCCAGGGCCAAGACTGAGCGTCCGCGGCTGCCACCTCGCGCGGCGTCGGAGCGATTGCGCTCGGCCCGCCGCCGTTAAGCGCCATGACGTCTGTACGCACACTGGTACGCATGGCCAGCGCTCAAGCAGAGACCCCGCGACCGACCTCCACAAATGAAGCAGCTGCGACGCCCACCAGCAGAGGCATGGCTACACCGGCGAAGCATGACTACCCACCAGGTTACCCCGCTGATGCCGTCGCTGCTGCGACTTAGCACCTTCGACGGCAAAGCGTAGTTACCCTGCCTCATCTGCGTTGACGACGTGGATGCGTCGGAGGCTGTGACGCTCTCCTCCTGCGGCCACCGCTACTGCCAGAGCTGCTTCAAGCCGTACCTGGAGCTCAAGATCACGGAAGGCAACGTGTACACCATGTGCTTCCACCCGATTGGAACGAAAGTGCGGATGGGTCTACGTGCGGCGTGGCGGTCAACTCGGCGCAGATTCGGAGCATTGTCGACCAGGCCGTGTAGGCCAAGTACAAGTTTTTCCTTCAATAAGTAACACCAGCAGGCGCGCGAGTGTCCGTTCTGCGCACACTTGCAGGACTGCGCCGGCACGGAGAACCCGTCGTGCGTCTGTAGAAAGTGCGAGAAGCTCTTCTGCTTCTTCCACGGCAACGCGCACACCGACGGCTCGTGCGTCGACTACGAGCTCCAGCACGCGCAGGAAGAGTCGCTGAACCGCGCCAAGATCGACGAGATCTCCAAGCCCTGCCCTGGCTGCCACCGCGATGTCGAGAAGAACGGTGCGTTTTGGATGAATTAGACGACAGGACTGGGATATGATGTGGGATTAAACCGTTCCTCCATGAGTGTAGGAGGCTGCGACCACATGAAGTGCATTGGCAGCTACACGAGCTCTGCTGGATCTGGTGGGGAGATCGTCGACGACACGCCAGCGCCCTCACACAACGCGGTACGTGATGGTAGCAAGTGGTCAAAACCGACGTCACCCCTCACACTGGCAAATGCATGATCCAGGACGGGGCTGGTGCCTGCAGCGGCATGCAGTTCGCCGGCATGGAGGCCGAGCCGCAGTCGTGGCAAGTGCTCGCTCTTGTTGTGATCCTGAGCCTCGTGACGATTCCGCCGGCTACAGTGCGAGCGGCCGCCATCGCGCCGTTCGCGTGGTGTTGCAACCCATTCAAGAGCTTGAAGCCCGTGTTCAGTGAGATCCAGACCGTGCTCATCGTCGTGCTGTGCGCGCTGATCACGGTGGTTGTCGCGCCGGTGCTTTGGGTGATCAATCTCTGCCTTTCGCTCGCCGTGTTCGTCTTCGTGGTGGCGTACGAACTGGTAAAGCTGTGCTACTGCAGTCGCGACCATGGAGACGAACAGCTTAGCGAAGTGGACTCGCCTATGAATCTGCCTGACCTTGAGACGGGGCAGTCAGAGGGCGACGTGATGCCGAGTGTGGCTGGCACGGCCAGAAGAGTGCTTCTAGGTGCAGTGTAAGGCGTGAATATATGGGATGCAGAGTGTGATCACCAAAGATACTATGGACCTCAGCGAGATACTATGGACCTCAGCGAGGAGTTCAGGCGTGGACACAGGTGACAGGTGACATCGGTGACATGGCCGCACCGACACCGTGGCGTGCTTTCGGTGTGCTTTTCTCCACCGTTCGAGCCTCGTGTGGATTTTATTGCCTGCTCCATGGTCTCTAGGGTTCTCTTTGCAGTCACACGGATCGAACAGATCGTGGGTCCGGTGTCGTGAGAAACAAATTGGTACTTTCAGTTCCACAAGACGCACGAGTGTTCACGGTGATGCGCACGAGAGCAGTTCCTGAGCAGACTACAAACTCAAGCACGCAGAGAGCGAAGGGGCGCTGACGCGTGCCAAGGCCGAACAGATTGCCAAGCTATACTTTGTGAAGAACGGCCTTGTTTCACTTAATTGCATGGCGTGGTTTGGTGCTGACTGATGGAGCTCTAGTGTGTACGTTCGGGGGCGGTAACTCACACATGAAAACATTGTGTGTGTGTGAAGTAGTGTCTATTGAGCGGCGATGAGACGTACTCTAGTAGCTCCTAACCTATACACAAAGTCTAGGTGTCACAGACTTGTGCTGCACGTGGCAAAGTGGTCGTGGGATGAACCGCTACTTACCCACTACAAGCGTACTGAGTACACTGATCACCGCATTTAGTATGAATGAAGCTCAAAGTTCCACAATTACGGTATCAACAATTGGATGCAATTCGTTCAAGTGCGCCGGATGTACGGATCAGTTCATGTTGGATCGGCGGTGCTGAGTCAGCCCTGCTGACGCGGCTGATACACGAACAATCACACACTTCATGGTGCGTTGGGCGTCGATGAGCATTCGTGACAGAATACAATGAGGAGGAAGGGGAGGAGCGGCCGCGTGCAAAATGGTAAGCTGCAGAGGACCTTGAAGTAATTGACCTGCGTTTACCCTTGTGGTCTGTAAATTGACAGCCATGCAACTAGACGAAAAGCACCAGAAAGAACCGTCCAGGAAAGTGCAACGCACGAATGAATGTCATCTGGTATTACACGTTATGGTCGCTGCAAAACAACCATATAATTTCTACCACAGTTCCGAATTCATTAGTTTTTAATACAGCATGATGAGCTTCCTGGACGATCTATCGACGGTCGACGTCGCAATGCTGCTGGACTTTGTCGACAGCGCCTCAAGTGTGAGCGAGGCGGCGGAATCGTCGGCGGCTTCCGACTCCAGTGGCGAGGCACAGGCACCGCCACTGCAAGTCGCAGGCTCACAACTCGGTCGGCGACCCAACCACGGGAACGAGTACCGCCTCCGCGTCCGTCGCGAAATCGCGAGTCTTCGAGAGGAAGCAGCGTCGTTGGAGCAGCAGCTTGCATTGCTAAAGTGCGACAGCAAAAACGCAAACGATGCGATGGCGGCGTGGTCCGTCTGGAAGCGCATGGCGATTCGGCAAAAGACGGCGAAGAAGCAGGCGCAACAAGAGAATGCGCGCCTGAAGGCGTCGCTGGAGCGGCACTTGAAGACGGCACGCGCGCTCAAGAGGCTTCTCCAGAAGCAAATGCGTGAGCAGGTATGATGAACACTGACCATGTCTTGGGGCAAAGGTATCAGCGTCTGATCTCTCGTGTGGCTTTTCTCTCGTCGACAGGACGATCGATTCCAAAGCGCGCTCTCGCGGGAAGCGTTCCACTCCGACTTCTGGGTCATTTTCAGTGAGAACCTTGCCTCTTCTTGCTTCCGTATCGACGCCATTCTCCAGGAGGGCGACCTTTTAAACCGCACCGCCGACTTTCAAGACCTTCGATCGTTCCCTCGAAACGGCAGCTGGCCGGCTGGTGTTGACATACGCCACGCTCGCGTGTTTCCCTTCGACTACCAGACCATAAGCGACAGCGTCTGGAGACCGTCGTCCGTGATGCCTCTGTCCAACGCGGTGTACGAGACACTGACGTGGTCGGACGACCTGATTGTGGTCAGATCAGAGACCCCGACACTGCTGGGCCGCGTGGACGTCGTGGTCTACGCTCAGCTCGTGCTGCGACGATTCCGCGAGTTGACGCGAACCATCCACTGCTACGAGATGCGCTACATGGTGCGTTCCGACCATGAAGCGTACGACAACATCCGCATCGAAGGTCGAGGATGGTACACAATCGAAGACTTGGTGGCTTCGTTTTCTACTGAGAGTTTGGATAAACCACCGGCATCCATTGTGCTCTGCTGGGAACGGTCGACGATCCAAGGTCCAGCCCCGAAAGAAAAAAGTCTCCTTCGCGACATCATCGCGCACCAGTACGACTGTCATTTCAACTCGGTCGAAGACATCCTGATGGACGAAGTCGTCGAACGACGCATGTAGAAACCATGAGTGCACCCTAGACCGTGACTTTAAGCGTAACATGGAATTGTGTGATCCCACGGGTGAAAAAAACTCTTGTTTATTCCGAGGTAGAGCGACACGCGGCACGTCGAACCGCTCGGAAAAGATACATGAACGCACGAGCGAGGCCTTGAAGGATGATCACGATGGCGAAGAACACGAGCGCGAGAGGCGCTTGCAGGATCATGGTCACGTTCCTCACGCTACCGTCGAACGCGTCCTGAAGCGATTGCTGAGGCTTTAAACACCAAATCACCGGTGTGACGAGAAAGCCCACAATGAGTGCAGGAGGGCCGCAGAGAACCGTGGCGAGCGTAACGTAGATACGCAGCCACCACTGTTCCGCTTGCGTTTGCATGCCGTCGAACTGTTTGCCGCTGCAACCTCCTCCGTTGGACGCCTAAGGAAGTACACAGTGTCAATGCCCCAAACGAACAATAAACACACTGGACAAAGGGACAGGGTGATGATCGTACATCATAGTGCGCCGGAGTTAGCGTGTCGTCGATCACCTCACTGCAGAGCCAGCAGAAACTCGTTTGACATGCCACACATTTCATGTGGTTGCAGCCACCTAGATGAGTAAATGAGTCACCTGCGGGTTAGATCAGAATACACCTATCAAGACAACGCAGGATGGACGCACCAGCTTTCTCCACATTGCGTTGACAGCCCGGACATGGTTTGGCAATTTCTTTGATTTTGGCGCGATTCAGCGCCTCGGACTCGGCGTGGAGTAGTTCATAGTCAGCGCACGTCGTGTCAGGATGTGCGTTTCCATGGAAAAAGCAAAACACTTTGGAGCAGGAGCCGCATGTGCACACGGGATTGTGTGGTCCGGCATAGACTTGCGAGTGCGAACAGTACGGGCAGTCCCGGGCGTGCTCATTCTCTCGGTTGAGTCGAAACCGATTGAACTTTGTCCAGCTCTCTGGATCCACCAGACGTTCCACTTCCGTTGTCTCTATAGCAGCCCCGCATGCCTTTGCATGCGCGCCAGCAAGCGAGTCTCTGGTCGAATCGACTTCAACAGGATGGAAGCAAACTGGGTACACACACCCGTCGTTGATGCGCGCCTGGAGATACGCCTTGAAGCACGACGAGCAGAACCGGTGGCCGCATGCTGCTAGCTGGAACGCATGTATTGTGGCAACGTCATCAAAGCAGATATGGCACCGGAACGTGTCAATGCTCGTTGTGCGGATCAGCGACGACAGCTCGCGCACGAACGACGGCACTTGGCCCAACGCGAACGTGTGGCGCAGCTGCGGCGCGGGGCTTCCCGGCTCCCTCTCCGACGAGCCGTTCAGTTTAAAGGTGATCGAGCGAGACGACGGCGACGGCGCTGGCTGTAGGCAGCGGTAGTTGGCGTCCGACACGGATCGCGGGCGCGCCGGATCGCCTCTGATGGCGCGGACATCTATGCGCACGGCGTCGTCGCCGAGCGCACGAAAGGAGAACGCGCGCGGCGCCGCGCTGGCCGGAGAGACGCTGCACAGTGCGTCGTCAGTTGCCATTGGTATTGGTTATGGCGGTTGGCGCGGAAAGCGTCGGTGCTTGGCAGGCACGCAGTGTATTTCTTCTTCTTCTTTTCACTGAGCTGTTCACTTTTTTTTTGCCAAAAAATTTGTTTTGGCTGTTGATGGCTAGTGACCATCACTCTGTCGACCAAAACCCAGGAAGAGACGCATCGCGTTCAATTGTGTAAATGCTAAATTGAAGCTGTCTACATCCGCTATGACCTACATTCAAGTGGCGAAAGTGGCTGAAATTCATTTTGGCTCCTATGGTATTCAGCAGACCACACGTGTTAGGTAAAATGCCAGTACATCAGCTGGTGGCGCCCTCCCATGAGTTGGACAGACAGGATGGACAGTCTCCACCCGATGTGGTGGCGCCTCTCAGAGAAAGAGAGAGAGGCTCTCTCTCCCTTCTTGCTTAACTCTCCACGTGCCATTTCCGTTCACAGTCCAAGATGGCGACAAAGCAAGCCGCTGTCTTGCGCTCCATTGGCGCGCCGTCGCTCAACCAGCTGCTGCTGGTCATGGGCGTGTCGCTACTCGCGACTGTCGGCATGACGGCGGTGCTGTGGAACCCTCAAGCGTCGTCGTCCGTCGCGCTGCGGTCAGCGCGGTCCGCGCTCATCAAGGAGCGCAAGCTCGCGGTGCGCGAGGCCATGCAGTTCGCATGGACCAACTACCACGACCGCGCGTTTGGCGCCGACGAGATTAAGCCGCTGGGCGGCGGGCCGTCGAACCCGTGGGGCGGCGTCGGGTGTATGATCCTCGACTCGATGGATACGCTGTTCATCATGGATCTGAGCGAGGAGTTTGAACAGGCGCGCGAGTGGGTTCATGCTGAGCTGCGGTTCGACGAGATGAGCACGATCTCTGTGTTTGAGACCATCATCCGGTCGCTGGGCGGTTTGCTCAGCGCGTATGACTTGTCCAAGGACCGAGTTTTTCTCGACAAGGCCACCGAACTCGCAGAACGTATGATCCCCGCGATCAACACCACCACAGGGTGCGCGAACTACCGACTCAATATGGCGACGAATCAGTCGTCTCAGCCGGGCACGCTGGCCGAGTCGGGCACGTACCAGCTCGAGTTTGAGTATCTGTCGATGGCGACGGGCAACCCCAAGTACAGCTCTATCGCACGGAAATTTTATCCGTACTTGAAGAAGGAGAAAGTGAGCATTCAACTGAACGGGCTGTACGCCAACGAGATCTACGCGTTCGAGAATGGGCGAGGTGGCGACGTGCTCACGCTCACCATGGGCGGCGGCGGCGATTCATTTTACGAGTATTTACTCAAAGTATGGCTTCTCACGGGACGGCCTGACCACTCGCTCGCTCAAGAGATGTACTTGGAGGCGGTTGACGGCATCGAAAAGCTGCTGCTGCAAGAGTCGACCGGGAGCCAGCTCTTCATTGGCGAATTCAGTCTCAAGCGCAACCGCCCTCAATCCAAAATGCAGCACCTCGCGTGCTTTGTGCCTGGCATGCTCGCGCTAGGCGCCAATCGGATGCAATCCCAAGACCCTGAGCGCAGCGACCGCCACCTGGCCATCGCCAAGCGCCTCGCCAAGACATGCTACGAAGAGTTCTACAAGAAGCAGCCGAGTGGACTGTCCCCTGAATACCTGGAGGGTAAGGCACTCGACACGTTTCTCAGTCCGGAGTATCTGCTTCGCCCTGAGGTGGTCGAGAGTCTGTACATTCTGTACAAAATGACCGGCGACCCGGTCTACCAGGAGTGGGGGTGGAACATCTTCTCGGCCATTCAGCGCAACTGCCGCACACCGTACGGCTATTCGGAATACCGCGACGTGACCAAGACGGTTCCATGGGAGAATCTCACGAGCGAGAGCCAGCACGAGTCGTGGAGGAGAACGCTGCTGACCGACCGCATGGAGACGTTTTTCACGGCGGAGACGCTCAAGTATCTGTATTTGCTGTTCGATATAGACAACCAACACGTCAGTTTGGACACGCACGTGTTTAACACGGAAGCGCACCCACTGTCAATTGCTCGCGGGTGAAATGCGATGCAAAGAGATTGGAAATCGTAATTATCGTCATGAATAAAATATACCTGATATCGGTCTAACTGTCCAGGGCCACGTCGCTGATGAGCTCACCTTTCAACTTCAACTCACAAACGACTACATTAGCAATTTAGGAGGCCAAAAAGTCGAAAAACATAATTAGTGTACATTCGGTTCGCTGAACTCGCCAGAGAGTGCAAAGTGAAGTCAACGGATGGGAGGATCAGATGGGCATCCCGGTGGATAAGCCGCCGCCGCTTTGAGCCTTGCACGCTGCCTCCCCAGTTGGGAGTCCCCACTGACCGTCATCCACCAGACTATAGTGCCTATTGCCGACATGGGGCTTACCAAGGGAGCCGTCAAGCCGTCGCCTGTCCCCGCTTCGAGGCGCACGCCGCCGTTCCTGCGCCTGCTGCTGGTCATGGGCGTATCGCTGCTCGGAACGATCTGGACGACCACCATACTGTGGACGAAGGGCGACGAGTACTTCGCGCTGCGGTCCGTGCGCGCAGAGCTGACCAAGAAGAAGCTCGCGGTGCGCGACGCCATGCAGTTCGTCTGGACCAACTACCACGACCGCGCGTTCGGTGCTGACGAGATTAAGCCGCTGGGCGGCGGGCCGTCGAACCCGTGGGGCGGCGTCGGGTGTATGATCCTCGACTCGATGGATACGCTGTTCATCATGGATCTGAACGAGGAGTTTGAACAGGCGCGCGAGTGGGTCCATTCTGAGCTGCGGTTCGACAACATGGGAACAGTCTCAGTGTTTGAGACCATCATCCGGTCGCTGGGCGGTTTGCTCAGCGCGTATGACTTGTCCAAGGACCGAGTTTTTCTCGACAAGGCCACCGAACTCACTGAGCGATTGCTGCCTGCGATCAATACTACGACCGGTTGCGCGGACTACCAACTCAACACGGCCACCAACGCCTCTTTCCGTCCAGGGACGCTGGCCGAGTCGGGCACATATCAGCTTGAGTTTGAGTATCTGTCGATGGCAACGGGAGATCCAAAGTACAGCAAAATTGCGCAGAAGCTGTACCAATACTTGAAGAAGGAGAAGGAAAGCGTGCGCCTTCAAGGACTCTATGCCAACGAGATCTACGCGTTCAATAGCGGCAAGGGTATCAGCGAGCTCACGATCACCATGGGCGGCGGTGGCGACTCTTTCTACGAGTATTTGCTGAAAGTATGGCTGCTCACTGGCCAACAGCACGACTCGCTCGCCAAGGAAATGTACCTAGACGTCGTGGACGGGATGGAACACTTGCTCTTGAACGAGTCCACGAACGGGCAGCTCTTCTTGGCGGAGTTCAATCTCAAACATAATACCCAGTTCGATAGGATGCAGCACTTGGCTTGCTTTGTGCCTGGGATGTTGGCTCTTGGCGCCCAGCGGCTTCGATCGGAGGACCCAAACCGCAGCAACCGCCACATGACCATCGCCAAGCGCCTGACGAAAACGTGTTATCAAGAATTTTACGAAAAGCAGCCCACAAAGCTATCGCCGGAGTATCTTCAAGGGCCGGCGCTCGATACGTTTTACTACCCAGTGTACCTGCTTCGACCCGAGGTGGTCGAGAGTCTGTACATCCTGCACAAAATGACCGGTGATCCAATCTATCGAGAGTGGGGGTGGAACATCTTCTTGGCGATCGAACGCAACTGCCGCACACCGTTCGGCTACTCGGAGTACCGTGACGTGACGAAAGTGGTAGCGTGGGAGAATCTGACAACGGAGGCTCAGCGCGAGTCGTCGCGATCGACCGTATTGACTGACCGCATGGAGACGTTTTTTACGGCGGAGACGCTCAAGTATCTGTATTTGCTGTTTGATGAGGACAACCGACACATCAGTTTGGACACGCACGTGTTCAACACGGAAGCACATCCGTTGTCGATTGCTCGCGGGTGAATTACCGGAAGAGTATTTAGAACTGTCAAAATTAGAACAAGTGTGATTAGAGAGCTGGCGGTTGAGTCAAAAGCTAGTGGATCGCACACAAATTTGGTTAGATTTGCCGTCAAAGTCCCCTTACAAGCTGAGCGTGAACATCGGTGCGACTATGACTCGTCGAGCTTTCGTCTTCTTCAGAGACTGTATATACATGATTTCATGTCTAGTATTCATTTATTTTCGCAATCCCTAAATGATCTAATCTGCTTTAGGGAGACGACGTACCGTCAATCTGGCGCGATCCGCCAACCGTCAGGCACTTCAACTGGCGTAGCCACAAATCTCAGGTGCCAACAATCCACAAGGAATATGGAACCATGACGCACGCTGAGGCGATGTGGCGGCGAGAGACACGCCGTCCAGGATGGAGTTTTCCATCGAATTCCACATTACCATACTCGTCTTCACTGGGCCTCTCGGAGCTTCTCTCGATTTCGCTCTCTTCACTCCCAAATCAGCAGCCCAAGTGCGACACCAACGCTACCATGCAACCAGTAGACGCGCTTCTGTCGTGGCTTACGAACACCAACGCCAATACCAACGCGAGCGCCAACACCAAGGACGACTCCACTGCGTGGAAAGCGGACCTGCTACGCACAGTGGACGCATGCGACGACGACGCGGGCGCGCTGTGTGGGCTTCTGGAGCGACTCGAGCGGAACGCGCGCACCAGCGACCGGCGCAAGTGGGCGCTGCTCATCCACGAGCTCGAGCGGATGCAGGTGGAAGATAGCTCAATGGACGACCACGCTGTCACGACGCAGCTGCTTCGGCTCAAGCTACGCTTCCCGTCGGTCGACGTCGAGGCCGACACCGTCGTGATGACCGCTCCAGTTGTCAAGCGCCTGAGCGCGCCCATCTTCCGAACGGCCCACTCGCTGGAGCCCGAGTCCCCACCATCCTTTCTCACGCGGTCGGCACGTGTGTTTCGCCGCGCACTCACGGGTGAGGATACGGATCGACGGCTACCACTGCTGGAGCAGACGTTAACGCTGTCACAGCACAGCGGCGCCGCATTCACCTCGTCCGTCACGCGATCGCTTAGGAACCGCATGACGGTTGTGCTGCAGAGCGGCGTGGAGGGCATGTACTTTTGCTTCATCTGCTTTGAGAACGCGCCAGAGAGCCAGGGCTTCGCGCTGAGTCTGTGCGGCCACCGGTACTGCCACGACTGCCTCGAGATGTATCTCGAAGTGAAGATCCGTGACGGCGAAGTGTACCCGACGTGCTTCCACGACGTGAGAGATAACAATACGGGCACTCGCACGGCGTGCGCAGCGCCAGTGATCTCTCTGGATATCGAGGCGATCGTGTCGCCTGCGCTCTGGATCAAGTACGAGCGGTTCAAGTTCAACCGGGAGTTCGCGCACGCGCGCCAGTGTCCGTACTGCTCTCACTCGCAGAACTGTGACGGGCCTGAGCACCCCGACTGTGTATGCGACATATGCCAGCGGACATTTTGCTTCACGCACAGCAACGCCCACGAAGGTGGCACGTGCGCCGACTTTGAGCGCGCCAACATGGAGACCGAGAAGATCAACCGCACTGCCATCGCGGCCTTCGCGAAGCCGTGTCCGGGCTGCAACAGCAGCGTTGAGAAAAATGGCAAGTATACTGGAAGTAGTGTTCGGCACTGAAGCCAGCAGGCTAACAAAGTCATGAGCAATTGTAGGTGGCTGCAATCACATGACGTGTATCGCATGCCAGACCAGCTTTTGCTGGATCTGCGGACAGATCGTGGAGAACGTCACCGCCCCCGACCACTTTGCAGTAGGTACCGAAGCGATAGTGCTCCATCTCTTGTATACGTACTGACACGTCAGTCTCAGTGGTGGAATATGTCAGGATGTGCCGGTCAGCAGCTCACGGACGTGGACAACCAGTTGTGGGTCGAGCGCGTCGGCTGGCGGGTGTTCCGCGTGCTCTTCCTCGGCATCTGCGTGCCGATCGCGACCGCCATCACGCTCGCGCTCACGTTCATCAGCGGCTGCTGCATTCCGTGCATTTGCTGGATCGGCGAGGACCCCAAGGAAACGTTTCTGGGCACCGTCAACACCATCGCGCTCAACATCCAGCTGGTACTGGCGGTGCTGCTTCTCGGGCCGATCAGTTTGCTCGCGATGGCGGTCCGCTGCCTGCGTCGCTTGCTTTGCTCGTGCTATACCAGGCCGTCACAGCCGCGCGGGTCCGAGCGAGATCTCAGCGTATCTGTCATGGACAATGATGACGAGGTCAACGTCTAAATCGAAATGATTAAACAGTCTCGCCTTCATGTTGAAGTATACTAACGTATGTCAGTAAACATGGAAATCGGATTGGATACAAAGGGGCAAGAGACTATCACGAATGATGGTCATTTGTCCCGAAGAGAAAAAATTTGAAGTGTACCTCCCTTGCTAGAGAAAAGAACCCAACTCCATTCATCCGCCAAAAAAAAAACTTCAAGTAACTTTGAAGAGGTGGCGACTACAAGCGTCATCAGCTGCGCTCTCATCCCCGAGCTGACTGCCGCGTCAATTCAAACACATCAAAGTGTGTGTGTGCTCTTTTGCAGGTTGTGGTGCCAACCGCAAATAGAAAAGTACGCGAGAAGCAAGCGATCGCACGAGCAGCTACACTGCACGTACCGCAATGGTGCTGCATTTGACAAGAGCTGACACGCATGCAATCAACATGGAACATCCCATTGCCAGTCCAGCTACAAGCTCATTGAACGGGGACCGTTCGGCGCCATTGCTGGTTCCGATATTGCAACCTGCCACAACTAGTGAAGCCACACTCTTTCAGCGACTGTCAGCTCTTCTAGTGCTACACGCCACGCCAACGGTCCGTTGCCAAGTGTGCCTCAACGATTCCCCAGCATCACAGTGCTTTGAGCTCAGTGCTTGTGGGCATCAGTTCTGCCGAGAATGCGTGGCGATGTTTTTGGAGGTGCGGATTCGCGATGGCCAGATCTATCCAAGGTGCTTCTACGAAGGTGACCAAGAAGCTGAGAAGACGCACACTGATATTCAAGACGCAAGCAAGCTGAAGTCAGGGACATGCGGAGTGCTCATCTGCCAGTCTGACATCGAGACTCTCGTGTCGGACGAGATTCGAGAGCGGTATACGAAATTCCGCTACAACCAGGAAAATACCTGTGGTCGCCAGTGTCCGTATTGCAGCTTTTCCCAGATTTGTGCTGGTCCTGCAAGACCTAGCTGCTCCTGCGTGAAGTGTACGAGGGTATTTTGCTTCCTCCACGGGAATGCACATGAAGGCATGACGTGTGCCGATTATGACAAGCGCGAGGCAGAGAACGAGCGCAAAACCCGATCCATGCTCGAGAAAATCGCGAAAACCTGCCCCAAGTGCCAGACAAAGATCGAAAAAGATGGTCCGTCTAATCCCTGATGTTTGAGTCAGCAGTCTGTGAGAACCAACGAACTCACTGTTTTTGGACAGGTGGTTGCAATCATGTCAAATGCACACGTTGCGGGACGGACTTTTGCTGGCTGTGCAATGACCTCGTCGAAGACTCGGAGCTTCCCAACCACTACCAGGTACCGCAACCACTACTATAGGATCTAATGGCCCATTTTGCTCACTCTCACTTGTCGGTTTGTACTAGTGGTGGAATCTTCGCGGATGTGCTGGGCTCATGCGCGTGGACATCCGTCAAGAAACGGTATTCCAGCGCTTCACGTCTTTGTTAATCTCTCTGGCGAATTTCCTGATCGTTGGCCCGCTGGCTCTCGCGATTACGATCGGGGTCACGGTATTCACTCTGGGCTGCCTACCGTGCGTTCTCTTTACCGATATGTCGTTTCGAACGTCGTTCGTGCTGGGCATGGACAGTTGTGCGTGGCTGCTGCTGCTGCCAGTCGAGCTGCTCATCTGGGTGTACAAGAAATGCCAGAGCCAGCTCCGAGAGTTCCAGCGCAACAGTACAGTGCTTCCACCTGACCAGCAAGACCCTGCAATTCACGTATAAGAGCGTCTAGAAGCAAACTGTCGTGTCGTTTAAGGAATACACCAGCATATCGATTGCCAAGTCAGGTTGAAGTTCAATAACGTATTATGGTACATTACTGAGAACGGGTTCGATCTGGCTTCCTATTCCCGAATGTCCAAAGAGAAACTCGCCGCCTTGAGGGAATATGCAACACAGCTCCAAAGAACTACTTCAGCGTAACTCGCGCTCAAGAACATCGCTAAACGAACTGATCCACGTGCCAGACGAAGATCGAGAAGGCTGGCCAATGGGAAAATGGCTTCGTTGGTTACACATGCCTGAGGGGACTCATTGACCTTGGCTGAATATGTGCGACCGCCGCAAGTGTTCACCTCCAGAACTATTGTACCTCCTGAAGTATTCAAGCTCACCTCTGGTCTATCCAGACTGGATATCATGAGGGACCATGCTGGCTGACTTCGAGCGCGAGACGCTTCTCCAACGCACTGTGTCTGTCATCACCGCACTGGTGTCCTTCTTGGTCATTGGGTCTCCGTCATTCGCCCTTTCGGTCATCGTGACGCTCGCAACGTTTGGAACGCCGTGCGTGTGTGGAAACGACAGATCGTTGTGAACGTCGTTCTCCCTCCCTCATAGAGATGAATGCGTGGTTCTTGTAGCTTTTGGTCGAGTATTTGGTGCAGGCATTTTTCAATAAACGAAGACGTTGCTCGCAAATATGTCGTCGCGGCCGCGAGATGGACAAACCCATACTCTCAACCCTCAACTTAAAATTCCGAATGGACTATAAAATCCTATCTCCACTAACATGGCATATTTCACCTAAACATGGTTTTACGACGTTCTGCGGTGGGGCCTGTCTGCTGAACTCCATTTGGGTTCACTCAGAAAACCCCAATGGATGCACCCACGCAGCCACCCACTGGCGACACTGTCGCTGCGTTCCTGGAAGCGTTCTCCGCGTGCGCAGCAACGTCAGCGGGTCCAAATCTGCAGAACCACTTGTCTGCGGCAGTGCTGGCCTGCTCCGAGCCGCCGCAGACCCACCATTTTCTCTCAACGCTCGAGCAAAGTCTAGCCACCGCATCCTTCGAAGGCAGCGGAGAGCGCGCCAAGTGGCATTGGCTCGCTTGTGAACTGCGTCTCATGCAAGAACAAGACGAAACGCGCTTTGATGCGCGCGCGGTCGCGACGATCGCGCGGCTTGAGCAGTGCGTTAGAGCACAGAACGACGATGCACACGCCATTTCCATGGACGGGCTCTCGGCGGTTCCAGCGGTTTCGTCGGCCGCGCCTCGGGCTATGACGTGGGATGCGATGGCACGCGCACTGCGTGATGGAGACCGCGTCACGCTGCGGAGGCTAGTGAGTGGCGGCAGTGTGAACAGCAACAGTCGCCGCGCTTTCTCGCCCGGCTCAGCGGATCTCCACGGCTCTGAGATCGAGTCGCAGCGCGGATCCCAGCACCAGACAGGGACCGCAATGCTGCAGCGCAACTCGAGCGCTGTGAGTGACTCGGTGCCCATGCTGCTGCGCTCGATCTCGTCGATGATCGGCGTGACGATGGAGGAGACGTTTCTCTGCCTGATCTGCTTCGAGAACGTTGCGGCGATCGACGGCGTGGAGCTGAGTGCGTGCAACCACCAGTTCTGCTTCCCGTGCATTAAAGCGTACCTCGAGCTGAAGATCACGGACGGACGAGTGTACCCAGTGTGCTTCCATGAGACGGAGCCGTCCGAGCAGATTGACTCCATTGCGTCTGACCTACCACTGCAGCAGCAGCCACGTCGAACGGCGTGTGGTGTGGCGATCGCTCCGAACAACATCGAGCAACTCGTATCTGCGGATGTGTGGCAAAAGTATCTCACGTTCAAGTTCAACAAGGAGAACGACTACGGCCGCCAGTGTCCGTTCTGCCACGAGTCTCAATTGTGTGTCGGACCCGAGCACCCAGCGTGCATTTGTGTGGCGTGCCAGAAACCGTTCTGCTTCATCCACGGCAACGCGCACACACCCGGAGCCTGCGCCGACTACGAACTGAACCAAGCCGAAGTTGAAAAGCTTAACCGGTCAGCGATCGCCGAGATCGCCAAGCCATGTCCCGGGTGCAAAAGCAACGTCGAAAAGAGCGGTGAGTAGTGGGTGCTATGTATTAATTCGCAGTAAGAGGCATTTTAGAATGCGAATCGTGATCGAACTCTGCCATGGTCTACAGGTGGTTGCAATCACATGAAGTGCGTGGTGTGCAACACAGACTTCTGCTGGATCTGTGGGGTGATCGTGGACAGCACCGTCGCGCCCACTCACTTCCAGGTAGGCCTAAAGTCTGCGGTGCTGTAGACCTGGGTACGTCTGTTCCTAAGTCTGCTTGACTGGACATGTTGTAGTGGTGGAATTTGCGTGGATGCGCTGGACAACAGATGGACGATGTCGACGCGCAGACGCCGTCTGAGCGGCTCTGGATGGGCGTTTTTCGAGTGGCGTTTCTGGTTTTCCTTGGACCTCCGTCACTGGTGATCACGATCGTGCTCACACTGCTGTCGTGCTTTTGCGTCCCGTGCGTCGTCATCCTGGAGATCGGGTTTGGCGAGCTGTTCTCCATGTGCATCAACTTTGTGGCGATGAGCTTGTTCATGCTGCTGGTCGGCCTGGCGATGGCCCTAGGGTTCATCGGCTGGGTTCTGTTTGAAGCAGTCACGCGCCCGTTCAAGTGGATGTTTGCTCGGTGTCGTTTGCGTCACGCACCGGTCGAGAGAGCACGAAGCCTACCAACCTCCGTTCCAACAGCTTCCGGTGTCGTCGACGGAACTGCAGTATAGACTTCGGAAAGAAAGTACACGTCGTAATCTAGCATAAATACCGTCTTGTGGCTTTTGTTTATGCCCAACCGACGGGATTTCAAGTCAGCGTCTCGGCAGACTCGAACTCTTACCGGGCCATGCACGAACGAGGGGTGGCTCAGCGCGGCTCTCGAGTCCAGAAACTATTACAGAGTGTGCGTCTGGGTCCCGCACGGCTCGAATTCTCGATGGCTTGCATGTGCAAAGCGCCGCAGAGAGCCACCTGAAATGGACATCCGCCGCGTCGTCCACGCCACCGTCTTCAGCCGGTTCCAACGGTTCCGCTTCAATGCCGGGAATCGCGAATTCGGCCGGCAATGGCCATTCTGAGGCCACTCGCAAGTGTGGCCCAACGGCGCCACGCAGGCTGAGTGTATGTGTGAAGCCTGCAGTCAAAGCTATGCTTTGCGCACGGCAACGGGCATGCAAATCAGACATGTCGGGAATTTGAACTACAGACGTCCGCACGTGTCGAGAGCAACCTCGCGTTCATCAAACGATCGACCAAGCGGTGTCCACGGTGCGAGGCTGCCATCGAGAAAGCCGGGAAGGCTCAGTAGCACACAAGCGGATCTCATCGCTGCAACTCCAAGCAAACAAACTTTTGTGTGGAAATGTGTAGGCGGATGCAATCACATGACTTGTCTAAACTGCGGGGCGTCGTTCTGCTGGATCTGCCGGGCGATTGTGGACGCGTCCTTGAGCCCACAACACTCGGTTGCGTGCCAAAACCATTGTATCGACGCAGTGGTTGACGAAGTATTGTACAACTGGCTGTGAATCTCCAGAACTGCAGCCTCGGCGGCTGTGCCGGTCTGCAAAACGTCGACGTCGATTCTGTCTCCACACTCCAGCACTGCCGTCGGCTATGCGGAACAAGGCAGCATCCTGGTCGTCGTCGGAGTGCCCGCGCTCGCCATCACTCTCGCACTGACCGTCGTCACATTCGGCTGGTATCCGCTCATCGTGTACTTCCAAACGAGTCGTTTGGCAAACGACGTTTCTACGCGCGTTCGCCCGGTCATCGCGGCGACGATCCACGACGGACTGGTTCAAGTCGTGCATAGCTTGCGCCGCCACAGCCAGAAGATCTCGGTCGGTTGACGGCGACGGTGGAGCCTGAAGTTGAGTGGTTCCACGGTATGTGGCGAGTTGACAAGTCGCTCGATCCTAGAGCGAATGCTTGGTAAATCAATTGGCATGGGTATGTTTAATTGAAGCAGAACCTTTCGGGGCTTCTAGTGCACACGAGCATTCAGATCCTGATATATTGTTGTGATATACTTCGCTTAGGCGCACATTCTAGACCTATACTGTATCAGTCGCGCCACTGCACAGCATCAATCTTCTCCGCTCGGAGCGTCTGCTTTCAGCGGCTCGATATGCTCTACCTGTCCGACTACTAGGTTAGCCGGGTCATCAAACCTCGGGTGGCGGCGGCAACAGCACAAACTCTAGGTGTGCGCTTGGACGATTTCTTTGACCGCTAGGAGTACAGTGTACCGGAGAGAGAGTCGCGTCATTCCCGATCCACTATGGAAAAAGGTAGACCCGCTGTTGATTGATGTCTCCAAGAAATGCGAGCGAACTTTCAGGTACAATTCTTGCCCATCAATCCTTGCACTAGACGAATCAGAGATCGGAGAGTCCACGGCTTTAGTTTGTCCCACTTGGAATTCGTCGGCGAAGGAACCACATCATGGCGACCGCAGTTGTACGCGCAGAGACTACTAGCAGTCGGCCGGTCAAGGAGCCGAACCTCGCGCTGCTGGGAGTCCCGCAGGAGCGTGGCCCTGTTGGCGTGTTGGTGCATGAAACGTCCGAGTGGCTGTGCGTTGAGCGAAGTGCGGTAAGTTGTCCTATCATGGCTGTGTAAGGTTCTAACGCTGGCGGTGGTTGCTCCTGGCGTGTGCCCCAGTTCACTCGATCGCGTTCCACGCGTTTTCACCTCTCTCGGAGTGGTGACGGTGGTCGGCACGGCAGCGACCGTGTCGTGTGTGGTGGGGATCCCCGCGCAGATCGTCGTGGCCTGCTACAACGCCAGTCCGCCGATTGTGGCTCCCGCCAAGCGCGTCTGAAAAGCGTCGTCGTGAAGGCCGTTTCAGCGGCGGCTGTGGGCATGTGTACGGTGCTAGTGCTGTCGTACACGGTCCTACTGGGGGCGACGTGTCTGGTCCAACCGGCCACTGAGGCGGGAAAGACGGCAGTGATAGCCGCTACGAAGACGACATCGTTGGCGGTCGTCGCCACGCCAACAGTCGTCTTGTACGGCGGCGCCTACGCCTTCCTTGTGGGCTCGGGGCTCGCGTACCTGGCGTGCCTCACACTGTGCGACGTTCAGGCTGCTCCGGTCACTTCCAATGTGACAAAGACGGGACAGTTGATCCGGGGTGCTGTGCCGCGCGGAGCGCGATCTGCGACACCGCTGGCTGGTGGTCTGCCCTCCTCGTGCTGGTGACACTGCTAGTAGAAGGAAGAGTTCCTCTACTTTCAATCCTCCGTTCCAATGCACTGTCACACAATGTTCGTTGAGCACGGATTGGCATTTTCCTCCCCTATCAGTGCTTGTTGAAACTCTTCGTGGTTGCTGGACGAGTCTTCAACGACTTCAAGCAATACGCACCGCCGGGTTCCGTCGACGAGAGTGGATTTTGTCTCCATCAATCAGTGCGTGGATCTGATGGACACAGTTCTCGTTTTCCCGCCCATGTCGAGTGAGCCGACCCTGACGTCATTCGCCTGGATGGTTCCAAGCTGGTCAAGCACACGCCTGACAAAGTAATATCATACATTCCACCGCTTTCCAGTTTGTTGCTGGACGACGAGTCTGGTCGTGGTTTCTGCTGGCGTGTGTAGTTGTCGCAGGGAGGCGCTTTCGGTTTTCAGTAGTGCTAGAGTACTGCTTGCAGGTGTTACTGTGGCTGCGGCTCTTGTCAACCAACACCAACATGGCGCAACTTGACGGCAACTAATATTAGACTCCGTTGCAACACACATATCTCTCTACAACTTCAGTGGGGGGCCTATCATCACGCTCTTGTATACTCGCACACTAACACCTGCGGGCTCGTGACCACATCGACTTGCTGCTGCCGCTTGGCTCGAGAGCTGCACGGCGCCGAGCAGCTCAGCGGACACTTGCGGCGGCGCCAGGCCGAGCACTGCTGCACCGACTTTTTCCCCAGTTTGTACAGCTCGAGGAAAACCCAACAGACACCAAACACGCCGGCGGCAAGCCCTGTAACGATGGTCACCGCCGCAAACTCGATCGCCGTGTAGCCGGAAATCGCGATCACGCGAAACGCCCAGCGGAACACTTGGCCAAACGTGAGGTCGCGCTTGAGGGTGCAGAACGCAAAGCCGCACGAGAGCAGCATCACCAGCAACGTGAGCACAAACGCGATCGGGTAGACGAACGCGTAGTACGCGGCGCGCGCCGTGTAGAGTAGGCACTTGTTGGTGGTCGTGAGTCCGTGCACGTGCACCATTTGTTGGCCAGCACAGCCTCGAATATTTGTCCACTGGTAGATAAATCAGCAAATCCAGCACCACGTTAAAACGTCATGGATAGTCGCAGAAATGGGTGAAATGAAACGTACGTCGTAATGGTCGGACACAAGTTCGCTGACTTTTTCGCCGCACAACCAGCAGAAATCCGCCGAGCAATTCAGACACCGCATGTGGTTACAGCCACCTACTCCAAGCAAGCACCAACATCAGCACTAAAGTCCGCATCCGTCCAAATGTAGCAAGAACAAACGCACCATTTTTCTCCACGGGGGTCTGGCACATCGGACACGGCTTGGAGATCCGCCGGATCTTGCGGCGGTTGCGCTTCTCCATGCGCAGCTGCTGCTTGTCGTACTGCGTGCACGTCACACTCGCGTCGTGGGCGATACCGTGCGTGAAGCAGAACGGCCGCGCGCAGCTCTCGCACTCGCACTGCGGGTGCTCGGGCCCGGCGCACACCTGCGAGCAATCGCAGTGCGGGCACTGGCGCGCAAACGTGTGCTGCTGGTTGAACCGGAACCGCTCGAACTTGTCCAAGATCTTGGCCGACACGAGCCGCTGCACGTCGTCGCGGTCGATTGCAGCGCCGCACACGGTGGCACCGCCGTCGAGTTCGTAGAAGCACGCCAGGTTGTGCACCTGCCCTTCGTTGATCTTGAGCGTGAGGAAGCGCGAAAAGCACGAATAGCAGAACCGGTGCGCGCACGTAGTCAGCTGGAACGCGTCGCTGACGGGCACGTCGTCAAAGCAGATCTGGCAGTTCACGACCGCGACGGAAGCGTTGCCCCCACTGCTGTCGCGCCCCACAGCGGACGCGCCGCCAACCTCCAAGTAGTCGCCCTGCAGACTGTCGTCCGAGTCGGCGGCGGCCGGCGCGAGTGCATGCGCGTTGGCGTGGTGGACAATCAGATTGCGCAGCGCGCGCAGCAGCCGCGGCGAGAGCAGATGGACGTTCTCGCGCGGTGGCAGGGGATGCGCGTAGCCTGTGGCGGCAGTGGGGCTGGCGTTGCGAACATCGTCCACCGCGAGCGCATCGCTGGCGCTGGCGCGGCGGACCTCGTCCAGCGCTGCGAGCCGCAGCGCGTCGTCGCGGTGCGGTAGAAGCTCCGAGTTGCGCGCCGCCATTTACTGTTGGGGGACTTGGAGTTGAAGGTGTGGGTGGCGGAGATCCAACGCGCCGACAAATGATGCACGGAAGGAAATGAAACAGAGAGAAGTGTTGGTTGAAGAGCAACACGAGACGAGATGGTGGGCTTGTCTGGCTGATAGGAGGGTTGGCGCGTTGGTGCGTTGGTGTGGTCCTGCCACTGCCGATGACAGTGGCTGCTGGTGGCTGCCTGTTCTTCTTTCTCTCTTCTTTCGTCATCCGGCTTTCCGAACCCGTCCTATAGAGAGAAAGGAAAAAATACATAGGAAGCGGCGGGTGTGATGGGCCGCTTCTTCAACTTCAAAGAATATCAAATCAAGGTACAACAACATCCACGAAACGTCGGGAAAGATTAGAATTGAAAGCATTTGTTGGATGCAAGTCGAAGAGATCACCGTGTTTTGGATCTCAAGGCATTTCTTCGAAAAAAGATTGTGGAGAGACCGTCACTCTTGGCAAAGTGCCCAGCAATGAGGTGGGAGAAATCAGTTCCACCCACCTGTGCCCATTTGTTCCGCCAAAGTTGGCTTTTCATCAACAGCACAGCGTGAAAAGTACTGTATGGGGTGAGACACAACTGTGTTCCATTCCACTGGTGACGCGTCTCGCTTTTGCGTGGTTGGTGGGATCTCTCCAGTTCAGCTTCGCAGCCAGACATGAACCCACTCGCGAGTGAAATACCAGGATGTGCTGAATTTGGCACTGGATCCACTGTGGAATGCCTCCACGTCAGCAAGGCCACAGCTGCGGCACATTCTGCACGCTTTGTGGGTCGCACTCCCATCCAACGCTACCTCTAGGGATATTGCACAGTAGAGCATCAGTACCGTACCTGTATTGGTAGTTCAAAACAAGTAGAGTATTCTATCTCCCCTCTGGTTGATATGCAGCTCTTGGTAAGACAGTACCGTCCTCTCTATGAATTCTCCTGCGCCCTGATGGATTGCAATCCAGGCGTCTTCAAGGCGGGGAAGTGAGGTGGCTTTATTGGGTTTCGCAGCGCTGATACTGCCAAGCGTGGCACTAATCAGTAGAGAAGGTCAATGGCCAGGACAGGTATGTAGCCAGCTCATCCCTACACCGAGACTAGGTAGTCACTGCACGAGCCCATCGTGACGAACCGGCGTTCTTCGTGCGCTTCTGTGTCCTGCTGGTCTCTTCGCTCTGCAGTGCCAACTCATTCTGCGTAACTGTCCTGCTGGCAGCACCACCGCGACCATCGCAGACTGAATCGCAGAGTGCGAGCGACCCACCGCAGCCAGCACGTGGGCAACGCTCAGCTGTGGCCGAGCAGATTTCGTTTGCGAGCAGTGAGGAGGAGTGGCCATTAGTCCAGTGCGCACTACACTATTGAATCCATCCATCGTTGGGTTCATGTTGGATTTCTTTCTTTTCCTTGCAAAAGGACCTTCACATCAGAATATCTACTGAGGTAGCCATCAATCAGCGAGGTGGATTCTCTGTGTTTCTTCCCTCTGCAGTTGAAAAACTTCTCGCAAGGCAACAAAATGGAGGCCGCCGACGTCAGCTCCACGCGCTCGCTGCCGCTGCTGGCGCATGAAGAGACGCCGCCTCTGTTGATGGTGAAGCCACGGCAGGTCGCCATCGACGTGCCCGGCGCCGTCCCACTAAAACCGTGTCCAAGCTGCGCCAACTCCGTGTGTCTTCCGAGTACGATCTGCTGTCGTACTGGCGTGAGCGCCTTTTTTTGTTAATACCCCACGAATTCTCACAGTGTGACTGTGTGCTGCGGCTTGTCGATAGAGGAACCATACGACCTGTGCCAAGTGTGGCCATTCGTTCTGCTGGACGTGTGGCATCGCGGTGTCCACGGAGGGACGATCTATCCACAACCAGGTGTGATATTCACCCGTTTTATACTTTCGACATTGCATGCTTACTGACTCTACTTATGCTACGTTGCTGTGTCTAGTGGTGGAGTTGGAGCGAATGCCAAGACGTTCCGTTCCCGCCCACCCCCACCGCCGAAACCGTGTTCCACCGGAAGCTGTTTAGCGCATTCATCGTTGTAGTCGTCGGCCCGATCTGCTTGTTGGTTGGTGTAGTGGTTATGCTCGCAGCGAGCCTCTGCTGCTTGCCCTGTCTCAGCGTGTCTGCCACCAAGTTGAACGGTTCTTCTTGAGTGTCGACGTCGCCCAGATCATCATCCTTCCGCCGATCTGGCTGCTGTATGTCGTGGTTATGAGCCCTGTGACCTTCTTCGTTGTGTGCTTTCGCTCACTCTGCTGCCCACGTCCGGCGCCAGCGCAGTAACCACGCGCCAGCTCCATCCTGTCGGCCTGCACGGCGTGGTTGCGTGCTATCCATCGTGCTAAATCAATGTATCACATGCTGGTCTCGTTCTCGTTCTGTCACATGGCGATCCTAGTGGGAATTCTCCTTCGTCACTGCTTGGTTCAAGATCGCATACGATGAACACTACAGTACCCATCGCTGGTTATAACGTCCAGCACTGGAGATCTGGACAACATACATGCACTGTAGAAGATTTTATTATTTGTCTGCAAATTGCTCCCACGCCAGGAGCAGCAGAGTTACGTAAGGAATGACGCGTTTCTTTTTCTGCCATACTCGAGATCTCCCAGAATGGCAAATCGAGGCGAACCAAACTCGAAGCATGTCTTCTCTGCGTGGCGTCGTCGTCTACAGTTGCTGATCGCGTCCCATACTTTCGTCATCCTAGGCCGGCACGTTTTCAGCTCCCAGTCCAGAGTTTCATAAGCAATGACGAAGCCGAAAATGAAGGCGAGCGCGATACCATAGAGAACTGCTGCAGCCGTAGCTGGAGACAAGAGAATACCTTGAGCAGTCTTGATGGTGACAAACTGCACGACGAGTCTCAGCCGAAACGTGTATGAACCTCGCACCACAGCTGGAATCCATATCCACGCGAGCAGAACAAGTAACAGAAGAGTCACTGGCAGGCCGACCACGAGCATCGTCAGATAATATCCGATCTGCATCGGCCAACGAATCCAGCGTCAACTCGATCCAAGGCCAGGAACGAGCTGCTCGGCGACGCCTCGGCAGCAATTCTCGTCCAGCGGCTGGAAACTTGGAGTGTTATAGTTTGACAGTGTCAAAGAACCTATTTCCACACGTACACTCAGATGGCGTGTCCGATCAAAGCCCCAGGTTTCTCCACACCACCAGCAATACTCAGCCTTGCACGCAGTGCAAGTCATGTGGGTACAGCCGCCTAGCACAAAAGGAATACTCAGTTGAACGATCCCCAAGTATGATATGACACAACGCACCATTCTTCTCGATGGGCCGACCACATCGCGGGCACGGCCGAGAAATGTTCCACACCTTCCGAAGACTGCGTTTCTCACGGCGAGACTGGTGCTTTTCGTACTGATCGCAGCTCTCGCTCTCACCGTGGGCGTCCGCGTACGTGAGGCAGAAGACCTCACCGCACTCGATGCACATACACGCTGGATGGTCCGCGGTTCCAGTCGTGAGCTGCACCAGGTGGCACGATGGACATTCGCGGGCGTTCGGGCTCTGCTTCACCAGCACGAAGCGATTGTACTTGGCAAAGGTCTCGGCTGCCACGAGCGCTCGAATGTCGTCAACCGCTATGGTTGCCTGGCATGGGGCTGTGGATGCAGAAGTCTCGTGAAAGCACTGGAAGTCGACCCGGCCGTCGTTAATCTGCACCGTGAGGAAGCCTCCGATGCAGTCGACGCAAAACCGATGACCACACACGCCCAGCGACGCTGTGGTGGCTATGGTCACATCTTCCTGGCACACCTGGCAGAGGACCAACCCCGAGTCGACAGCGTCTTCTGGCGACGGGGGCATTTGTCAAGCGAATTGGCTAGTGATTTCATTTGGGTGGTGGTGGTTTAGCTGGTAAATGTCCAGCATTTTGAGAAGGTGGCGAGAGTTCGGAAAGAGCCTTTTGGTAATGTGTGCTATACCCACCCAAGCCATCTCTGAACGCATATCCTCATGGAACTTTGCAAAAGAGGGTGCGAATGGATACTTTAAAATTCAAGAGCTCATCGTGTTTTAGAACGGAGTGTTTACACATCATTCCGGGGGGGGGGGAAGAAACTTGAAAC
>JAADWZ010000264.1:0-41761 GCA_023336445.1 Pythium dissimile | reverse complement strand
TTCACGGTCGTCGGCGCAGGTACGACCTGGGCAGCCGGGTTCGGCGTGACTGGCTTCGCCGGCGTTGGCGCTGGCGTTGGCGCCGGTCCAGCAGACGGCTTCAATGTCGTCGGTGCAGGCGTCGGCTTGGGCGTGACTGGCTTCGCCGGCGTTGGCGCTGGCGTTGGCGCAGGACCAGCCGACGGCTTCAACGTCGTTGGTGCAGGCGTCGGCTTGGGCGTGACTGGCTTCGCCGGCGTTGGCGCTGGCGTTGGCGCAGGACCAGCCGACGGCTTTAAAGTTGTCGGCGCTGGCGTAGGGACTGGCTTAGCAGTCGTCGGAGCTGGCGCAGGAGTCATCGGCTTGGCAGTGGTCGGGGCCGGTACGACAGTAGTTGGCGCAGGCGTCACAGTAGGAGGAGGCGCGACCTGGGCAGCTGGGTTCGTGTTGCCCGAGACGACAGTGGCCGGGCTCGGCTCGACCTTGGCCGGCTCGTATCCGCCCACTGCTCCCGTGGCCGCACCACTGGTGGACGGCACGGACTGCTTGGCGCTGGTGGACGGGTCGCTGGAGCCGAACAGGATCGCGTTCCCACCGTCGACGTTGGCTGGACTGGCGTCCACACGCGCGGGCGTGAAGGCCGAGGACATGAGCAGCGTCTCGCGGTCCTCGTTGGTGGCGCGCGACTCGAAGTCGTACGACTGGGCCGAGGCCACGGCGGAGATGGCCGCCGCCAGCGCGAGCACCAAGGAGACCTTCATTGCTCTTTCGGTTCTGAAGCTGTGTTCAAAGGTCAGTCTAAATCGCGGAATGAGCTGCTCGGTGTCGGTCCATCCGATTGAATTTGCCGGACAGGTCCGGCTTGTTGTGTGAGCGGAGCATCCGGAGCTGTGAACTGGATTTTCCAGACAATTGATCGACCGACAGGCGGATGAGTTCACTGCACAGGTCAAGTCTATCCCGTTGGACCAAGTTGGCTGAGTCAAAAGCGCTGTTGGTCCACAGTTGGATCAAAGACATCGTCCAGCTGGTGTTTCTCGCTCCGCCTCCAACAGCACCAGCAGTACTGTTGATCTTGCTATCCCACTTGGAGGGTGAGTAGAGGCGGCAACAGAGTCTGCTGCATAACCCACGCAAGAAACTGGTCCCACCAGCTGGGTTTCAAGCGCCCGAATCATGTAGAGGCGTCTGGTAGTCCGCGAGACGAAGCCACACAGATCAATCAGTTTGTCCCAGGTTATATGAGTAGACATCTGAGATCATGATGATAATCGAGGTCGCTTAAATACTGAATTAACGTTGTTTTCACCAGCTGGGTCCACGACTGACTCTTCAACGAACCCATCTGGTCTGACTATTATCCACGAGGAGGATGGTGATCTGCGATTCCGATGGCTTCATCCGCGTCACTTCCTCACCATCGCAATCCAAATCGCAGTGATCGGTTGGAGTCTACTACCATTCCACAACAAATAAGGCTGCACAGGATTTTGTGGCCATGGCATCCGCGCGGCGGTATCAGTATGTCTCCTAGGCGGCAAGATCCAGAGTTAAGTGCAGAGATCAATATAATAATTGACCCAGCTATTTTCATTTTACGCGTTCGTCTCGTTGATGTCCATGCGCTTGAGCTCGCGCAAATATTCTTCGGCGACGCCGCGCTTCTCGAGCGACGCAAGCGTCTCGCGACGGTACTTTTCCGCGATAATCGCCTCTTTCATGGCCTTTTTCTTCGAGTACTTGGCGTCGTTCTGTTCAAACAGCTTGGCCTTGGACCGGAGCTGGTTGTTCTGCTCGATCTGCTCCCGCACTCGACCACCGTGCTCTCGCTCTCGCTCGCGGGCAGCTTCGAGCTGAGCGTGTTGGCGCTGGTACTCCTCCTCGGTGCGCTGCCGAGTGAGCCGCTCGAGATGCGTGTCCATTTGCTTCATCTGGTAGTGCTGCTCAGCGTGGAAAGCCTCTTGGCGCTTTCGGTCTTGGTCGATCGTCTGCATAAGAGTGGCACGCGCCACTTTCTCGCGCTGCTCCTTTTGTCGCGTGTTCATCTCTGCGGATTCCCACGCTATCTTGGCACGGAATTCATCGTGAGCCGCACGCTTATCCTGGGCTTTCTCCTGCTGGGCTCGAAGCTTGGCGACGCGAAGATCCTTGGTTTTGCGGATCCGCATTTCCTCCTGGATCTTGGCCTCTTCTTCGGCCGCTTTCTTGCGAAGATACGCGGAGGCGACCATTTCTTCTTGCTTCTCGCGGCGCTTGGCCTGCTCCTTCATTTCATGGATGCGCTCGTTCGTCTCCGCGACGAGTTTCACGGTCTCCTTGACCTGCTCACGGTGACGCACGATCTTCTTCTGTTCCTCGACTTCGTACTGCTTGTATGTGTTGAGAATTTTCTCTGCCTCGATGGCTTTTGCTTCTTCCTCGTACATTTTCTTCTTCTGTCTGTCCGCGATCTGCCTCTCGAGCATTTCTTTCGCTTCAACTCTCTTCGCATGGGCGATCGCCTCATCTTCTTTGCGCTGCTTGAGTTCATCCACGCGTTCTTTGTCCATGAGCTGGTCGTGTATGCGGTTGTATTTGGTCTCAACGGCCGCACGCTCCTTCTGATGTCCTTTGAGCGCGTCGCAAGTCATATATCCGTTGGCCTGTAATGCAAGCGAGTTGATCCGGCGCATGGAGATCAAATGCTCGTTTCTCAAGATGTCGTCGTTGGTCAACAGCGCCTTGCGCTCCGCCTCCAGCTCCATCTCCATCGCTGTCTGCTCGCGCCGCGACCGGACTTCCAGTTCTTTCTCCATCATGCGCCGCTTTCTCTCCTCAGCCTCGTGGCGTGACTCCTTTTGCAGGCGCTCCTGTTCTCGCTTTCGTCGCAGCATCTCTTCGTCGGTGAGAATCACCGCCTCTTTCTATCATTTTTTCACCAACATCCCCTACATCAGAATCTCTCCCCTCCTCGTGGATATCCACCTCCTCAAGACGATGCAGTACCTTGATTCTATCCAAGTCGCTCGGATCCAGCTTCGTCATTCCTGCGATATCTTTCCCCGCCTGACGGTTGACGTTCGCGCGCGCTCGGGCGCTGGCCGAGCCGTGGTCGCTCCTAAAGGCCATGGTCGAGTCGTCGCTTTGATCGTCGGATGCAAAGGTTGTAGGGACGCGAGAAAGCGATTCCAAACGATAGAGAACAGCACCGTGGTCGAGAGACGTTCTGATCTACGCAGAAACACTCATATAGCTCTACTGTATTTGCTGAGCTCGCTGCTGCGTCGATGCGGAACATGCATGGTTGGCTTGCGTGCCGAAGATAGCACCTTCAACATCCCAAGATAGTCAGAATGAAGATAGTGCCCCTCGTTTTTATGCCCACTAAGTTCAAACGAACGTACCCACTTGGTTTGGTTACGAGCAGTGTAACTCAATCTCCTGAGAATGTGGGTGAGTTACATTGTAACTGGGTTACGCGACACCATTTTCTGGAGGTTATACCCACCCATCTTGTTCCTAACGCAGCCAAAGGTTACAGATTTTCATGTCGTCTCATCATTTGTTTGCGTCACTGGTACTCAACGTAACCCACTGCCGACGTGGAGTGGCGGCCAGAACGTTCTTGTGACCGTGTCTTGAAAGGGCAATTTGTTGGGATTCTTACGCTGCTCTCGGTAGAACCCATTCACAAGAACCGTTCCGAGCCACCTTGATCACAGCAGCACAGAACAGAACACCGACACCATGCAGATTAAAGACTTGTTAGACAAGCTCGTGCGCCGCGAGGACCTGACCGAGACTGAGGCCGAGTTCGCCATCCAGCAGATCGCGTCCGAAGAGTCGGTCAACAACCCAGTGGGCGTCGGTGTGCTCTTGTCGCTCCTCGCGGCCAAGGGCGAGTCCCCCCAGGAAGTCGCGGCGTTCGCCAAGTACATGCGCAAGCACGCGATCCCCGTCGTCGTCAAGGTGAGTCTATCTCCCTCCGAAGAATTGGTACACCAACAAGCGGTCTAACTCGTTCATGCTTCCGTGTAGTCGGAACGACCGACGCTCGACATTGTCGGGACTGGCGGCGATGGCGCCGACACGGTCAACATCTCCACGGCTGCCGCCGTCCTCAGCGCGGCATGTGGCGCGTTAGTCGCCAAGCACGGCAACCGTTCGGTCTCCAGTCGGTGCGTGCGGTCTAACCTGCCGGTTGTTGTTCTGCTCCACTCCAAAGACTAACCAAGCGTCTTACCCGTGTCATCGTAGATCGGGCTCGGCCGATGTTCTGGAAGAGTTGGGTGTGCCCATGCTACTACCAGCAGCGATCGCGCCGTGCATGGAAGACGCCAACATCGCGTTCATGTACGCGCCGCACTTCCACCCGGCCATGCGCTACGTGGCGCCCGTGCGCAAGGCCATCCGCATCCGCTCCGTGTTCAACGTGCTCGGGCCGCTGCTGAACCCGGCGCGGTGCTCGCGCATCGTCATTGGCGTCTATACGCCCGAGCTGCTCGAGGTGTTTGGCTACGTGTACCAGTCGCTGGGCGTTGAGCACGGCCTCGTGGTCCATTGCGCCGGGCTGGACGAGCTCAACGCGCTCGGCGCGGCCGAGATCGTCGAGGTCAAGTTGGGCGAGCCGCTGCGGCGGTACACGCTAACCCCGCAGGAGGTGGGCATCCCCACGAGCAAGCTGATCGACTTGAAGGGGGGCGACGCCGCCGAGAACGCGGCGATTCTGCGAAAGGTCTTTGCGGGCGGCGACGCCTGCGACAACGCGATCGGCCACACGATCGCGTACAACGCCGGCGCTGGGCTCTATGTGTACGGACTCGCGGACAGCATCAAGAGCGGCTACGAGAAGGCGATGGACGTGCTCAAGTCGGGCAAAGCGCTGGAGACGATGGATACGTGGGCCAAGACGGCCCAGCGATTGCACGCCCAGCACGGGCAGTAGTTATACGTTTTGGAGTGTGCCGGCTGGGTTAGGTCCCACATAAATATAGCGAGTACGACCAATCCTTGTCTTTTGGTGATTTTGTTGTACACGCTCATCCCTTACTTCCAATCAGGTGGCCGAGGAGAGCGCAACACTATGGACCCTCCAGTGCTGGGGCGACTTCTCCACGAACGGGACGAGTATGACTACGCACGGCGCCTGGTGTGTGCGTACTTTCGCATGATGACGGTCGGTTGTGGTCTAGACGGCACCACCACTAGCAGCGCGATGTGCCAGAATCCTCACTGTCGGTCCAATTTGTCGTTCACTGTGCTGACGCCGAATGACGCACTGTTGAAATCCATCAAGTTGGCGACTCGTGCGCCGGTCCCACTCTGTGTGTCGTTGGTTCCGGAGCCAGTAGCAGCACCAACGAGGCTTGAAGGCCGCTGTCAAGAGGAACCACTAGGAACAGAGGAAGAACGACCAGAGGTGGATGAAGACGAGGATGAAGACTCTCTTGCTTCGGCTGAGGCGGCGTGTTCTCCGCGCCGTCGACTTTCGGATGCGATGGTAATGGATCAGTCGCTGAATCTGAGCGACGCTGGTCAAAACCAGGCAAATGCAGCCGAGTCGGCGCCTATGGGTGGTCGACGTGTGAGCCTTTCGAAGCGAAAGCTCATGGATGCTTTACGAAAGACCTTCCCGGTTGGGAGCCCGGAACTCAACGTCGCCAAGAAGTATTGACATCGCGACGAGAAAGAAACTTGGAGGTTCTGCAAACACAACGAAATCCAATTATTTACACACTTCTAAATACCTTGCATCGGGATCTCCGCGCCAGCGTCCGCGATGATGGGCTCCGGTCGAGCAGGCGCCGCTCCATCCGCGTTCAGAGGCTGCGGGTGCCAGGCCGGGACGAGGGAGAGCAGCAGCCCAGTGACAAAATAGCGAATGTCGTGGATAAATCCTCGGTCCGACGAGATCCGCAGGTAGCGAGTAACGGCGCCTAGTCGGTCTTGAGCGTTCGGAGATTGATTGACGTTCGCGTTCGGGTCAGCAGCGTTCGCGTTGGCATCGGCGCCTTGTTCGCCACGCCAACGCTTGAGGATTTCAAATATCTTGCCGACAATGCCAGTGATGTGCCTAACAGGATACAAATACGTCAAAACAAATTTTCCAAAGTCGAGGCTGACACAATAAAAGACAGGTACGTACAGGTAGGCGCCGAATGACATGAGCACGAGCACGATCAATCGGTCGGTCGGCGTGTCCTGACCAATGATGAAGAGCATGAACGCCATCTTCATCGCCAACCGAATGTCAAATAGCGGGAGAATTTCGCGGAACGCCTGGACGACTGGTCCACGTTCACGGGGCTCAGCCGCCACAGCAGCAGCGCCGGGGGCCGGTGGCGCTGGGAAGCCGGGCCCGTGGGCAGGCACGTGCGCGTGGTTGAGACCATGGCCATAGGCGGCTGGGTGTGGCATGCCGTAGCCGTGTGGGTAGTGGTGGCCGAAATGACCCATGGGAGGGAACATTCCATGGCCCGGCACAGCACCGTAGCCAGGAGCAGTACCCTGCGCAGTGGTCGATTGGCGGTGGGTCTGAAGCTGCTGGAGATACTGGATCTGCGACAGGATCATCGCTTGTTGTTGCATCAGAACGGCCTGTTGGAACAGACTGTGGTGGTGCTGTTGGTCCTGAGTCGGTGCTGACTGTGGCATCATCGGTGCAGCAGCTGGACGCGCTGGAGCCGTACCGACAAAGCCGGCAAACGGGAAGCCTGGAGCGACTTGTGAAGCTCCTGGCTGGAGCACGGCATCGCCAGCCTCTGCCTGAGCAGGAGTAGACGCAGCTGAAGCCACGGGCACCGGTGTCTGAGTTGGCGTCGGCGCAGCGGTGGCTGTAGCTGCAGATACTGGCGTCGTGGGGCGGCTTCGAGGCACCATGAGATGGAACACAAACGGCGCCGTGTCCTCTTGAGTCGCATCCTGCGCGGACGCGCTCTGCCCCGCGAGCACCTTGGCGAGCGAGTGGTCGTCGTCGCAGATCTTGCCGCCGAAGATGAGCTTCTGGTGCTTGGGCGGCGGGTTCCCGGGCAGCGCGAGGGCGAGCATTTCCTTGAGCGTGCGGATCTGGAGCGTGTCGACCACGACGAACTGCTGCGTCTCGGCTGGAGCGTACACGTTTTTGATCAGGATCTTGACGTCCGTCATGATGGTGGGTATATGTGATTGATGGAGATCTGTTGGGTGATGAACGAAGTTGAATCTGCTATTTAGCGTCAGAAGTTGGTGCGCCGAGCTGTTCAATGTTGTGGCGTTGGCGCTTTTTGACGTTGGCTGCTTTATCTGATGTCAGCCCACGCGTCAGTAAAACAGCCGCGAGAAAAAATGGACTGTGCCAATTTTGTGTTATGATTGGTGGAAATGTGGTCTAATCGCACTTGATTGATCGAAAAGGTCTTGGAACATGTCAACAAAACTCTATCGTATTTAGAGGGAGGGGTGCAGTGATACATCTCTAAGTTCGGATAACTAAGTGCGCATGGGCAATGATCGCGAAATTTCGGCCAAGGGTCGCCACCTATTGCAGCCTAGACCCTTGGTGCTCCCTGACTGGATCGTCCCAGTTCGCAACTGCCGCATATGATGTGCTGCCATCAAGTCATTGCCAAGTACACACACTACAGCCTTACTTCGTGGCGATGTGTGCGGTCGTTTCAATCGATCCGGGAGAAGCCTTGGGTGATGCGTGTTTCAAGCTGATGCGTGTTTCAACAAGATGAGTTCACCTCCAGAGTTTGCGCGATTGTGGAGTTTGATTGATACAGTGTATGGTAACCAGCCTGGAGCGACACCTGGATTCCAGGTGACGGTCGATTCGGCGATTTGCAGATTGCTGCTGACCGGATGAGGAGCTCGCACTTAAACTTTCAAATCCTCCTAGCACGTTCCAAAAGGATTCTTTGCTCCACATCAACCACTTTTCCTCCAACTCTGGGAAGGGCGTTCGTTCAGTCCATGGTTCAGTGGCAGTCTTTGATGAGACCGCTACGCTTGATCCAGGCGGTTGAAGGGCAGTACAGTTATGCTCCTCTTACTGTAGTATGCAGTAGCTAGTGCGCTGTTTCTTCAAAGATGAGAACCAGCATCTCCTAACGTGACTCTCTTCGCAATGCGCCTGAGTTCACCGCGAGCATCGCTGAAAGTAAGTAAAAACGTCCACGACCGAGAAGATTGCGAGGCATCCTCGCTTCCGCCGATCGCGCAAGATTCATGTCAAACTTTCAAAGTGAGGTGGATGTGTGAACATGCATTCCCAGGAAGGGTTCGCTGCCCAGCGTCATGGAGCTGCCTCCAGTTTTGCCAATAAATGTTCCGCAAGAACAAAATAGTCAAAGCCAGTCAAACCAAAATACTGTTTTTGTCACGCGCGGCTAAATTTGACCAAATGTGAGTTCAGCGATTGGCCCGGCTATGCGTGGATTTGACATCTGGATATGCCGTTCTTGCAGTACAGTAGATGTTCACCTCAAAGCGGAAAACATTCAGCAGAATATACTGAATTTGAATTATTATTATGTCCAAGTTGCTTCTGCGGGTAGGGCTTTGAAATTTTCGTTGGTGGTGTTTTTTGGGTGCAGGCGATGTGCAAGTTTCTGTTTGGTTTGACTTGGAGTTTGGTGGGTCCAACCTGGTGGCGGTCTAAAGCGGTTCCGGGATACCCCCGTGTCGCGTCGCCACGCTGTTCTGTGATTCGAGCAGATTAGACTTCCACCAAGTCTATCTGAGCGCACTATCGTGTCTTCCGTGCATGATTTTCTAGCCTTCCCTGGCGACCCGCGTCTACGAAACTACGCGTCCTCACACTGAGAACAGTTCTTGTGGACGAAGCCATCGTCATCAGACACACACGCTTCCCTTGCTTGATTGACGGATTGAATTATCGATTGATTGACCAACCAGACCGACAGAATAAAGAAAGCAGCCGAAAACGATACATATGCGACGGTCATCACAGCACAATTTAGTACCGCCGCCAGTCTCGGCGCCCGCGGTAACCATGTCCCAGTCCATGCTCACGGTCTCCACGGCGCCGTCAGCAGGCGCCAAGCGGCCGCGCACGGTCACCGCGCAGGGCGAGGCCCCCGTGCTCTATGGCCTCGCGGCGCCGTCGCCATCGAAAGACCAGGTCGTCGTGGGCATCACGGCGGCCACAGGCGACGACCTCGAGGACTGGAGCGAAGACTTTGTCGCGCCCGCGCCGCGCAACGGCCACGGCCACAGCATCACCAGCGGCGAGGACACGAGCGCCGGCTCGCTCAGCGCGCGCAACAGCGAGCGTCTCAGCGGCGAGCGCGACGGCAGCGAGAGCGGCGCGCTGCCGCGGATGGTGCGCGGCTTCCCGCGGTCGTCGTCGCTGTTCCACCGGTCGTCGCTCGGGCGGCGGTCGTGGCAGCGGCAGCACAGCTTTGACGCCAGCGTCTACGACGACAAGGTGCGCTCTAGCCGGATACGACGCAGCAGCAACGACGCCGCTGAGGATCAGCGGTCGTCTTCAAATCTCGGGCTCTCGTCGTCGCTGTTGGACGCGCGAGACGAGCCCATCCTGGATCAAGACGAGGAAGAGGAGGAGGAAAACTATGACGACATGGGCGAGCTCTCGCTGGCGCTGAGTGAGTCTTTTAGCAAATCGATCAAGACTTACTCGCCCGACGTCCAAGACGACGTTTGCTTTGATGATGATGAAAGTGACGGTGATGATGAGGATGAGGAGGATGTCGACGATGAACTCGCAGCGCATCCCGAGACGGAAGATGATGATGAAGACGACGACGACGAGGATGAAGACTGGGACGTTGAGTTTGGCTTTGCCGAGGCCCCTGAGGACGATCAAGACGACCTGAAACCCGGTGGCAGCGGGGTCGTGGACTCGAACCGTCGCCGCGCCGACAACTTCAACATCTTTCTGCGCGGTTTCCACGACATGATGGCTGGCGACGAGTTCATGGACGACGACGACGAGCTCGGGCGCGGCAAGAAGACGTGGAACGCCGTCGAGGAGCCGCTGTTCAAGCGGCGGCGCAGCGACCTGCATACAACCACGAGCACGAGCGTGGACGGCACGGCCATGGAGACGGCTGCGATGCGCGCAAGTCTCTCGTCGTTGCCCGGCACGACCGAGTATTCTCTCGTGGATAAATATCGGCTTCTCGACGTTGCATGTTCGTCATCGTACGCAGTTCGGATCGAGCGCTATCCCAAACCCTGCACGACGTACAGCAACCTCGAACGAGACAGCACGACTGCAGCGATGTTCCCGTTGTTTTCCGATAACCGGCTCGAACAGTGGCTCGCAAAGGTGGTGCGGAGCAAATGCGAAGGCGTCGACGCGCTGATGACGGAGGAGCAAGCCAACACGCCCAATCCGCGTCACCAAAAGAACCACCAGTTCCGCACTTTGGTGTCGCTCCCGTTTGGGAAGCGCTTTGTGGACAAGTGCTTCAAGCAAATCTCCGTGTATCGGTTCTACGGCGAAGATAAGTCGAACCGCGAACTGATCCGCGTGTTCTTTGAGAAGCTCGCGACCGCGGGCATCGCGGACGAGCGCTGGTCGTCCAAGCTGCCGCCGAACGACTTGGTGTACATTGCAGGTGTCGTGATGGAAGTACTGCAAGAAGCTGCGAGGATGTATGGACCTGTGCCTGCATCGGGTATCATCACGCCACCCCCACTCACCGCGAGCATGACAGCGTCCAGTCGATCCAACGGTGCGACGGCGTTTTGGATGCGTCAGTTCCAGACCATTTTGACGATCTGCGTGGACGCGTTCCCGACGTATCGCCATCTCGTTGCGCTCATCGAGCTCCGCTTCGTATGCCACCACCTCGTTGGTCTCGCCAATGGTGATCTCAGCTACTCGTGGCAGATCTGCAACCAGTACCCGCAATTCATCGCTACTGTGGGTGGAGATCCGATCGCCGGTCAGTCGGCGCCAATCATTGCGAACGAGATCCTGCAGCACTACGGCGCCCTGCTCATGGCCTTGCTAGCGGAAGTCGACGCTCACCAAGTACCAGTTGGATCGGACCACGGCGCCACCTCGACAGCCGACGTGGCTGCAGTCGCCGTTGCCCAGCCGTCCAAGTTTGGCACGTCGACGGACCCGCATTGTCTGCTCGCTCTCGCTGTGTGCGATATCCAGACTGTCTACAGCAGTCGCAGTGCGCTCGCTGAGACGATGATCCCGGAGCTAGTTGAGCTGTTCGAGTTTGAAGAAGACGAGGTGCCGACGTCTTTTCACGAGGTGAACCGCGCATTTTTGCGCGATTCGAGCCACGAAGTGGTAGAGGATACAGATATGTCGATCGTCGCGCTACTGCAGCCGTCGAGCTCTGGTCGTCGCCTGCTGTTGGAAGAACGACTGTACAAGGCGATCGATATGTTGAAGGAGCCGCTGGTGAAGGCCCGATGCGCCGCTGTCATGAGCAGCATCCACTCGTCGGCCGCTGCTACAACGATCTCTGGCGCGAGTCCCCACAGTCATCTCAAGAGCGCCGAAAGCCTCGCGTACGAGGCCCTGCGCATCTTGGAATGGGTCACATCTCGCCGCTTGAAAGACCTGCTACCTACTCCGGGCGACGAAGAAGAACACCTGCGAGAGCCGGTCTCGAGCGTGTTTGCAAACGACGGCCTGCTCTCGGATCTGGGCCGCGAGATTCTTGAGAATCTCGGCAATGTTCTCGTGAAAAACCACAAGTACCGCTACGGCATTCTGTGTCTCGAGGCAGCGACGGATGTGTACAGCTTACTCAATCAGGGCAAAAACCACGAGCGCGTTGACCGACTGATGTGCACGCTGACGATCCAGGCCGACGACATCAAGCGCGCGCTTCCGCTCCACGAGAAGGTGGCTGCATCGTGTTTGCGGCAAGGGAACGCAAACGAGTACGTCTTTCTTACGCAGACGTTGACGAGCCTGTGGCTTCGAGAGGGCAAGTTTTCTCGCGCCGAGGATTTTTTGTCGTCGGCGTTCCACTTTCTGCGCGACCAGACCAGTCTCCTGCCGCCGTTTTTCCTCTCGTCTCTCGCTGGCAGCCACTCAGGGAGCGACTCGTTGTCCAACTCGAGTCGAAGTGGCACAGTGTTGACGGCGTCCAGCTCGGCCTCGTCCAATGGCTCCTTTGTCTACCCTGGAGGACGAGGCAACACGAGCGAGATGGATCTCTGGCTGAACCACGACATCACGGTGCACTTGTTGCTGCGCGATTTGTATCGCGCGAGTGGACGATTCATCGAAGCGATGCGCGTGCTCGAGTACCTGCTCAACTACAGCGTTCGGCTCCCGCGCGGCAAGCGCACGCAGTTGCGGATGCTTCTCGCTGAAGATTCACTACAGCTGCGCGTGCTGGATACGACGAGGTACATGTTTCATCTTCTGGATCAGGAGGCCAACTACTTTTGTGACAGGCTCTTGCAGAGCACGCTAGGCGGTGTATTTGGCAGTGGGGCGAACAACAGTAGTGGCGGGTTCGGGAGCAGCAGCGGCGCGGGCGGGGGAAGCAGCAGTGGTGGGCGAAGTATGGGTGGTATGGGGAGCGAGTCACGGTTCTGTTTTGATATGGTGATGACCGTGCGGTACATTCTCGGCCGCGCCAAGTTGTACTTCCACTTGGGTGAGCTTCGGCATGCGTACACGTGGTTGTCGCTTGCTCACATCAAGAACGAGCGAGAAAGCGTTCGAACAAACGCCAAGATGCACATGCTGGACGGTCGCGTTCTGACGGAGCTGCTTCGTCGGCAACACGAGCAGCGCCTATTCCCAGAGAAGACTGCGTCGGCGAGCCACATGCCCGAGCACCAATCGACGACGATCACGCCAGTGGAAGAAACTGTCAAGGCGTTCGTTTCGTCCGTGTACGCACTGGGGAAAGAAGAGCGCGGGCAGCTCGAAGAGCGACTGACGGGATTTAGTGCTGCGGTGGAGAGCGCCGACAAGTGCCTAGAGATGGGTGTGCAAGCATTTTGGTCGGCTTATGATCTCTATCAAGGGCTCGATGACGGCCACCACCAGCTGAAGGCCTTGCTTGGCGTGATTCAGTGCCAGCTCACACCAATCGAGCGGTCGTTCTTCGCGTTGGGCAGCAGCGAGAGCGACGAGCACCTGGTGAAAGTGCTTGGCGCGTGCTCGGTGGTGCCGCGTCGAAGCTCCACGTTTTCAGCCAAGAAAGAGAGTGACATTCCGGCCAGCGGTGAGCAGACCGACGATCCTTCCGACCAAGAGGATGGTGTGCCGGATGATATATCAACCGAGCGGGTTCGCAAGACGCTTCAGGATTGCCAGCGTCTGTTACGACAGGCGCTCAACCTGTCGGAGCTACTCGCCGAGCCGTGGTCGTACTTTCGGACGTTGGTCTACTGCTCGCAAACGTGGACGTGGCTCGAGCGTCTCGCGCCGTACAAGGGCGAGCGTCCGATCAAAGAAGCAGCCTCGTTCTGGGAGGAAGCTGTCAAGGTGATGAAGGCCGTTTACTTCCGCCGCGTAGCGTTCGAGTATGACCCGAGGAATCGCCAGTGCATCCAACAAGTGGCTCGCTCGGGCGGTCTAAACGGTCCGTCCTTGGGCGGCGACAGCTCGACGTTTTCACTCGTTCCGATCCTCAACTTTCGCGAGAGCTTCATCCTTCGGCTTGAGAGTGTGACGCTGCAACTCATCACGACCGCGTGTCAGCTGCAGCAGTTCCATCGCGTGCCAGAGTATGTTGAAGATATGCTCGTGCTGCACATGGACGAGCTCATTAGCGCGCGTATGTGTCTAAATGGCATCGCCCATCAGCTGCGGTCGTTCCGGTCTCAGCAGCAGCACCAGTCGATCGTGCGTCAGATCCCTCTTTACTCGATTCCCGGCCCCACGGTCTACTCGGCTACAGCAGCGGCAGCGAAGCCCAACGGTCAGGACATTGCCGTCCAGCCAGCGTCGCGCGCTTCCTTCTCGTCGAACAGTCTGCCCGGTGTGCTCCCGTCAGCGTCTCTCGTAAATGCATCCGGCACGAAGCGCAAAGGCCACAAGAAAAACCAGTCGATGTCGTCGATCTCGGAGCTGCTCACTGCTTCGAACGGGGCCGCGACAACCTCTTCATTCCACGATCTCTCGCTGTCGTTTGTTTCTGCGAATGGCCGTGGTACTGCTCTCAGTGGTGGCGCAACGCCCCGCACAGGATTGGCGTCATTGAGCGATCGCACCCCCGGAAGCGGGCATCTGTCAAAATCTGTCACGTTCCCTCCATCGAGTGATTCGTCCGCAGCGGCAAGCGCGCGGAGCCCGCGAAGCGTGGATCACGACACCGATTCTGCTCGCTCTCGTGAACGTGCGCGGTCGGCGCCACAGGTCAACACCCCTCGTCGCGAATTGGCTCGCACGGTTTCCAATGAATTTCTGTCGCCCGTGAATGAAGCTGCTGGTGCCTCGACAGCGCCACCCGTGCCAGTGCGAATCGTGGATCTGAAAGATGTCCGGTTGTGGTCGTCGGCGTCGTTTGAAGAAAGTGCCGATGACTTTACCAACACTAATGACACAACCAACAGCACGGCGATCGGCATCTACGACTTTGACGACGTTCAGTCGGAGCGTCTGTGGTGGATCTTCAACGCCTGGCGAGCCTCGAAGGACAATTACATTTCGGGCAAGACCGAGGTCTCGGCTTTCCGGCACCAGAACTTAAAGACGCTGCGGATGTTGCTCGACGCGTTCGACCCTCAGCAAGTGGCCGTGCTCTACACGGGCAAGGACAAGGCGACGGGTGGTATGTTGGGCTTTGACGTTGCCCACGTCAATTCGCATACATTCATCGAAGACCGCGGGTTTGTGCTGTGTGTTGGCTACGATGCTTCACCATCGCGCGCAGTTTCGACGGCCTCGACGCTGAAGCTCTCACAGCTGCAGCACCACTCGCGAATGGAGTTCAAGGTGTTCAAGGCGATTCCAGACAAACCGGTCACATGGCGCCACGAGCTGCCATCAGCGGACTGGTATCTGTCGCAGGAACACTTCTTTGACGGACCAGCTCCGTCGGGTGAAGACGCCGTGCTGCGCACGCTCAAGTTGCTTGGCGCGAAGCTGCTGCTGAAAGTGATTGGCGCGCTTTTGCTGGAGAATTCGCTAGTCGTCGTTGGCACGTCGTTCCCATTGATCAAGGAAGTGACACTCTGTCTGCTCAAGCTGCTGCGACCGTTCCGCTGGCAGCACACGTTTTTACCGTTTCTGCCCATCCCGTCGTGGCGATTTTTGGCTGATTCGCTAAACCACCACGTCCAGGCGCAGCTCGTGGGCCGACCAAAAAGCAAGATGTCCCTAGGCTTGTCGTCGGAGTGGCGTTGGGGCTCACCGCACAATTCGGCGCCGTCGTCCACGCGGTCGGCTACCAGCGTGAGCAGCAGTGGATCACGTCATGGAGGCGACCATCCGGCTGTGGCAATGGAAGAGGAACCGCCGTTTATCATCGGCACGATGGCAGATACGTGGCAGACGTGTGTCCAGCGCCTGAAGTCATCCACCGACGAGCGAACCATCCCCGCGTACGTGAATGTGCTGAATCTCGACGATGTGGGCTCGTTCTCGTCCGCCAAGGGCAGTCTCAATGCCGTGTCGTTCCCGCGGAAGCTGCGCAAGCAGTTTATGGAGAGATTCGACAAGATTGTCAAGAATCGGCGCAAAGTCCAAGAGAGGTCTCAACCGCCGCCGCGTCATCGACCGTCGACAAGCCGTATGGGTGTGACGTCGTCCCACTCGCTGCGATCGAGCATGTCGCACAGCAACTACAGCTACAGCGCTTCCAAGAAAACAAAGGACTTTGTTGGCGCCGTGATGGATGACGATCGTACTGCGTACGACGCTGAATGCGCATCGGCATTCGTGACGGGTCTCCATGACTTCTATGATCGACTGTACTCGCTCAGTGCCGAGCGCGCAAAGAAACTGCAGGGCAAGAAGAAACACTCGAAGCGGCAGGAGATCAAGTCGTGGTTCTCGTCAACGCACGAATTCGACGCGTACGTGGACAAGTTTCTCGAGACTTCAATCTTCGAACGCTATGAACAGCAGAAGTTGTCGGGAGCAGCCACGATCACTGACTCAAGCGTACTCGCGGCGAGTTCGCTGTCGCGCTCCAGCAGTACTACGCTCAACGCGGGCGCCCCGCGGTCGAACAAGCACGCAATGTCGACGATGGCATCGTCATCTTCGCACGCGTTGGTTAGCGGCGCGTCCCTCGCGAGAAGCTTTGGCAGTGTGAGCAGCAACAGCAGCTTCAACGGCCAGTCGTCATCCACGCATCACCAGCTGTGAGCACAAACATCCACATTATCTGTGTCCCCGCGGCCGCACCACAGACAGAAGGAGTGAGAGAGAGCGAGGCATCGGGAGACTTGTCCAGTAGTTTGCAATGTCAAGTGCAAGAAGGTCGTTCCAACGAATGACAGGCCAGTATTATTTATGAACAAAGCGCTTCACCCAAGAGACAGACGTTCGAATTTTTCCCATTGCTTCCGATCACCCAAAAGACCAAAATTTCGAATTCACCCAAAATTCGGGTGGATGTTTCTCTTTCGTTGCTTGTGTCACATCATACAAACCATCATTCTGGTTGAAGCACGAAGAGATAGCGCGGGGTTTCCCTTTAGTAGTCCGTCGGCCACAAAGGGAAATCTTCCAAGGTGCGCACAATGATTCGTCAAGATGCAGCTTCGCTTCCTCGTGGTGTCGCCGTCAGGCGAGTAGCGCGGCCATCAAGGCGTAGTGGTCCTGGCCTCGCCGTTCTCCGCGCAGACGCTGGCGACGAGTGTCATGGGCAGCGGCCAACTGGCGAGTTGTGGATGCGACGCGACGCTGTTCGTTGCGGTCGACGGCAACGGCAACTGGCTCACGCAAGCGATAGCGAGTAAATGGAGCGAGCGACAAGAGACGACGCGTAATATGTTGAAGGCTTACATGGCCGAGGCGAATGAGCTGAGCAAGTGCAGCGAGCGCGACTGCAGGGAGAGGTGGGGCTCAGCTCCGGCACATGGCAGCGTTGTACATCTTCTCGTGGTGTTCCCGGTGATTCCGCCAGAGCCAACCAACGAGCTCGTGCATGGAGTGACCACGCCGTCGCTGTTTGCGGGGCCTTAGTACGATGATAGCTGGACGAAGGTTCTCAAGGATGGACGCGTCGAGTGCCACCGCATACTCGAATCTCAGCATCGGGCAGATCACGAGCCACCGCTACCACCAATTGCGCTGCTACATGAAGCACTTTCTCAATTCCAATACAAATTTCAACAAATGTCGGTCGGGGATCAAGACTGCAGGTTTGCTGCCCGGGTGTGCGAGACAATCGCTCACTCGCAAGTCAACACTCCAAGTGTTGTGGAGCAAGTGGGCAGCCTACTTGACGACTATCTCGGCGTCAAGTTGGGGTGGATTTTACCGGTGAAATCGTTTCTCAGCCCCTTTTGTGGTGGGCGATGCGCTGTTGCTGAATGTGACGATTCGCCAGCAGCGATGTGACGGAAAAGACGAGCCTGCCCTGGAAAATGTGGGCCACTACCTGAGGCAACTTCCAAAGAGGGTGGCGGCGCAATACCCGTGCTTACTTGTGGATATCAGTGGTTCAATGCTGAGCGTCTTTGAAATCGTCAACGTTTTAAACGAACGAGCGATATGCGAATCGCTAGTTCTAGGCTGCCCGATTGTTTGTGCCGAGAACGGATGGTTCCTCCCCGCACTCACGAGGATATGGGCTGCGCTCAAGGTCGCGGTTTGCGAGCCTCGTGACTGGTAGACGAGTGTCAGGAAGAAGGGGACAGCGTTCCATTCTGGCTATCGTTTCTTGCTGGGGTTTCCTCGGAGACCGCAGTTCCCATACCGAGACTGCGTCCTCAGCTGTGGCCTCGTTGAACATGTCCGGCTGAAGTACCAGCGCAACTTGGGTCGCAACATTATTGAAGCCTGGCACCCAGCTGTGGAGACTGAAGTCATCGTCAAGATCACCGACCGTCCGTGCGGCGTAGAGACCCACGCGTACTTCCACAAGCATGGTTTTGCACCCAATCTCTACTACCACCAGATCCTTCCTCGTGGGGTGGCACTTCCTCGTGATGGAGAAAATTGTAGACGCTGCTCCCATTCAGTTAGGTGACACGGGCATGCTTCGAGATCAACTTGAAGCGTTTGAGAGGGTGCTCCGTCGTGGTGGGTTCGTACATGGCGCGCTGCGCAGCGACAAGATGGTCTGGGATTGTTCGAGTGAACGCGTGGTGATCGTGGACTTCAGCTGGACCGGTAAGCAAGATGGGACGCGATAGCCAATTTTTCCGGACATGGATATTGAATGGCTCAAAGGGGTCGAAGTGGATAAGCTCCAGCCGGTTCACGCCCCCGAGTTGCTGTGTCACGGTGTGAACCAAGCATGACTTCATTTTATCGTCAAGTTTCGCAGGAGCACTTCCAATACGAGGAAGTGTGACAACATCGCAACTCGTACTCCGTTAATTCACGAGCAGAGCGAGCTGAAGTTCATTGTTTTCCCTGCGTCCGGCTTCATAGTTTTTCCTTTCTCCGCTTTCAGTCGTGCGTACAATTGCTTTCACCATATCCGGCAATCAGCTCATTCCAACAAACCGCGTTTCAATTTTTTTGAACCCACCTGGTCTACGCGGTACGCAACTGAGGCCTTGCCGGCCTTGACTGCCCACTGCAACGGGGACTTCTTGTACTTGTCTGTCTGTTCCCACTGCGCTCCATGATCCAGCAGGAGCCAAATCATTTTCTCGTCGCCGGCCTTGCAGGCGAGGTGCAGAGGCGAATACCAGCCCCAGGCGGCGCGATGATCCACCCTTGCTCCCATGGAGAGCAGCAGACTGGCCAGCTCGTGGTCTCCACGCGCGACTGCGCGGTGAAGCGGACCAACACCTGACTAATCAGGTGTGAAACGTCGGTCAGGTGAGGAATGCATTGTTTTAGCCTCAGAAATATACTGTTGTGCGGTAATACTGTACCCATCGCACGCGGTGAAGCAGACTCGGCGTCTCCCGCAGACACGCTTCGACAGCGACGCGATCCCCTCGGCTCACGAGCAGACACAGGTCAACGCCCGCATCTTGCTTTGCATCAGCACGAGACGTCGAGTCGGCCATTCTTTTTTCTACTGTCCTGTCAAAGCGACTGTTCAATAGCGAAGAGCGGCTCGTTTTTCACAAATCCCTTGACTCAAATTTCCAGTTGATTTGGCTAGGGATATGGATAATTTTTTCTACATGGCGTGGAGCTCGTTGGATCCTTCTTAGCACGACAACTGGTTGGAGAACCAGACGTGGTCAAAGACCTGGTCGAGCGTGAGGCGCTGGCGCGGGTCCGCTGCCACGAGCTGCTCCACGAGTAGCTGCGCTTCCGGCGACACGTTGCGCTGACGGAGCCGGCGCTGCATGTGCATGCGGTCCAACGCCAACGAATCATCGATGGCGAGGCGGCGGCGCGTGGCCTGGGCCTTGGCGAACGGATGCTCGCCCACGAGAACCTGGTAGAGCACGATGCCGAGACTGAACAGGTCGGACGCGGGCGCGGGTGGTTCGTCCACGCGGAGGATCCGCTCGGGCGCGATGTACCCGGGCGTGCCCACCATGCGGCGCGTTGGCTGCTGGTCGTTGGCACGCGCGCCGTCGTAGGCGCCGCCAAAGTCGATGAGATGTGCCTCCTTGGCGTCGGCCGTGAGTAGAATGTTCTCGAGCTTGAGGTCGCAGTGGATCACGTCGTTGGCGTGGAGCACGTGGAGCACCTCACAGACCTGCTCGACCACACGGCGGGCCTCGTGCTCGGCCAGCACGTGTGGACGGGCCGCGCGGTCCGAGAGGAACGCCAACATGGTCTTCCCAGCGTGGCGCGGCATGACGATGTGGACGTCCTGTTGCGACTCGACCACACGGTAACCACGCAGGAACGCCAGCGGCGTGTTGGGGTGGGCGAGCGACACCAACTTTTTGAGGATGTGGATTTCATCGCACGCGGCCGCGTCCGCGCGGACGTCCTTGAGCACTTTGACCACACACTCTTGGTGCGGCTGCGTGGTGTGACGCGCCACCATGACGCGCGACTTATGGTCCTGCGAGAGACACTGGACTTCTTCAAAGTCGCGCAGCCACGCAGCGTGGCCCAACGTGTCCGCAATTAGACGACTCCAAATGGCAGCGTCCGCTGCGGTCGAGAAGCGGATGCGGACGCGGATGGCGCCGTCCACGCGGCTCTTGAGCTTGATACCGTTGCCGCTCGTCAGCTCGCACGTCGTGTCCGTCGGGAGCATAAACTTGACGCCTTCGCCCGTGGAGAACACACACAAGAGCGGTTCCGCGCCGGTTTGGAGACGGATGCTCTTGACCTCGAAGCGCTGGAGCTTCCAGGAGGGGGCGACACAGACGCGAACATTGCGTGCAATGTAGTGGAATCGAAGAATGGGGAGTTCATGCGGAGTGGATGTAGAGAGCGAAGTGGTGGCTGCGGCTGGCTTCTTGGTGGACGAGTTGTGGATGCGGAGAGCGGCTGTGGCCGAGGAGAGAACTTTGACGGGGGACAGCGCGTGCGAAGGTGTGGACGGAGGAACAGTGGATGCGGATGTGGCCGAGGCGCGGAATGAGTGTCGTCGACGCTCAGCCGCAATCTTGCGGGCGGTGGGCGATGGTGCGCTGGAGTTGGCGGGCACCGGCATGGGCAGCATGGAGGCGCGCGTGGACGTTGGCGGGCGCAGCGGCGTGCGTGCGAGAGGCATGCGGCTACGGTCGGACATGGTGGCGGTGATGGCGGGTGTCATCAGCAAGGTGGAAGTGGAAATGGAGTGGCGACGCTGCTTGAGCGTGGCTGGCGAAGGAGGCAGGCGGTGGTTCGTGTCTCCATTGGATGTTCGGTTGGCGAGTGGGCGCAGCGGCATGGCCGTTGTGTTAGGTCGTCGTTGGGTGTGGCACGGGTGATGTGACGCAGTGGAGAGAGAAAAGTGTACCCTCTTCTTTTGTGTCCTGTCGCTGTCCGTGCAAGCTGCGACTTTTTGACGATCGTCCAACCAGAGACACCCCGAACACAGATGATTGAGTGGGAACAAATGTTGGCTCGGAACCGTTCCTTCGCTCCGAGTCTATCCTGTCGCAGCGAAACTCGCTCCCGGCTGTGTGTTTGGCGGCGCGCCAATCTGGAAATGAAGGAGCAGCGAGAACAAAATCACATGCTGGAAGATAGCAAAATTAGACCTTAGTTCTGACGCGGTGGGGGGAGGCACCGTTGGCGCGCCATTCAAGGATTCAAAGGGTGTTGATGTTTCCGTGCACATTCTCTGTTTAGAAAAGTGAATCACATGGGATCGCGGAGTGTGCGTTTCAGAATCCTGAAGCTTCACGCCGTTTGGACTGGAACCTTCTTGTATTTTTAGACCGCACCACGTGTGGTCGTTTCAGATTTCTGCTGGTCACATCTTTGCTGGGGGATTTGCTCTTGATCATCGAGTCAGATGGCCACAAACCAATGCTGGCGCGTCTTCGTATCGTCACTCCTGAAGCGAAACAGAGCCTTTCGTCAGATGGAGGCTCCATCGTTCACCAACATTTTGCAGATCAATTTGACAAAAGGTCGCCCAGATGTTACCAGTACATCCACGTCCTGAGCATATCAGCCTTTTTTTATTCACCATCAGATTCCTGGTCAATCGAGTTTTGACCTGCAATGAAGGAATTCTCGATTCTTCCCCCCTCTACAGATGAGCAGGTAGGACAGAAGGGAGGGAGGTGAATCTATCAAGCGATCGTCACCAGTACAATATACAGAGCACACAATGTCCACCCTCAGTCAAATCTTCCGGATGTTGAGATTTTATTCGCTCTCCGCTGCGTACAGTGTGATCACCCCAGTCCGACCCTTAAAGTCCCACCAGGGAAAGTGCCAAAGTGCGACTTACTTGGGACGGTCTGACCAAGTCGTACGTCGGACACACCGAACGGGTTACACTCCCCACCGTGTATTGTATTGTCATGATGAAGTTGATGTTCCGCTCGAAGCGAGCGGGCTAACCCGTCATTTTTCCAGGATGAAGTTGACGTTTGGCGGCTATTGCGCCAGTCGCACGTACTGCAAGGCCCATCGAGCGGGTTGGAAATTCGTCTTCATTTTCTCAAGATGAACTTGACGTTGGTGCTCTTGCGCAAGACACTTCATGCGCAAGACGAAGTTGCTGTTGATGTTGTACGAAGATTTTTATATGACGAAGATCCGAAGTGTAAAGTCAAGAAGCGCATTTTTGGTGAGCCGGTCGATGCTGTCGAGAGAGATCGAGAGATCGAGATTGAGACTCGTGGGCCTTTCTGGAGACATTGGAACAGACGTTGAAGCGTCTAGTCCTGTGTCTGTGTCTGCTTGGCCCACAAAAATTGATTGTTCTGGCAATGGGTTGTGTGTGACCCAGTCTCCCACCGCCACACGTCACATATCATTTTTCAGTGGACGAACCCGGAATGCTTGTACATCGTACTCTACAAGTTAATTACCCCAGTTTAGCAACGTTTTGCCTTCTTCAACATCCGGCAAACGTGCAATATCACCTGTGAACAATGACTTGTTGTGGTCGGAATTGTCATCAACTGCTTCATTGGTCCAAACCATGCCACAATTGTATCTGATAGGCTATAATTTGGTTTAACACGTTTTTAGTCACCTTTTGGTGCACGTCTTTAACACCTTCTACTTCCGAGCTGGAGGGTGGACCAACACACTGACCACCAGCAACAAAAGAACGACAAAGTTCAGGACCATTTCTTGCAAGTCCACGGTCGAAAATGGTGTATTCTTCCGCGACGTTAGCGACCAGCATCGCGTCTGCAGCGGTCGTTGGCATCGCGCTGGGCGCGTATCTTGCCACCAGTGGCTGTCACAGCGAGTCCACGGGCGACTCGCGTCTTCGCGGCCTCGCGTGTTGGCTCTGCGGCGGCGCCAGGCGCCGTCCTCAGCACTTCCCCAAGCGCCTCATTCTCGTGCGCCACGGCCAATCCGAGGGAAACATCGACCCGCTGTTGTACACGACGGTGCCCGACAACGCCATGCACCTGACGGCGCTCGGCTTTGAGCAGGCGATCGCGGCGGGCAACTGCATCAAGAAGATGATTGGCGACGAGTCCACGGTACGATGTCTATAGTGGGTAGAAGTCCCTCTGTACCCCCAAGCTCACCGCACAGCGATTGTATTGTCATGTAGCGATTCATTGTGTCACCGTATATCCGGACGATCGAAACGTTCCAAGGGATTCTTAAAGCCTGGGGCGCCAAGAGCACGGACATCCCGTGGAGCGAAGAGCCTCGGATCCGCGAACAAGACTTTGGCAACTTCCAGGAGCCGCTCAAGATCCGCGAGTGCAAGGCGCAGCGTCGGCGCTTCGGGTCGTTTTTCTACCGGTTTCCGAGCGGCGAGTCGCCCGCGGATGTGTACGACCGCATCTCGTCGTTCCTCGAGTCGCTCTATCGCATGTTCGAGAAGACGACCGAAGACAACTACGTGCTGGTCACGCACGGCGTCGCGGTGCGCGTGATCCTCGCACGATACTTCAAGTACCGCATCTGCGAATTCGAGCAGCTCGACAATTTCCACAACGGTGAGTTTGTCGTGCTCGAGTTTGACGAGGAGCACTGCCGGTACAAACTGGGCAAGGTCGTGGACAATGTGGTCTCGGTGGACGACGACGGCGTCGTTCAGTCGGTGCTCACCAAGGAATACTCGGCGCTCCGCGTCCACAGTATGGAAGCGCTGCAGTCCACACTCGCACCGTATCCGACGTCACCCGTGAACCACTTTCGACGCGCGTCGTCGGCCGCGATGTTCCCGCCAGAGCCTGTGGAGTCGATTCCGCCTGTGCGCAAGGCGAAGGCCAATGGAGTCGGGAACCCGTCGATCCCGGAAGACGTTGAAGTGGACGGCAACGAACCAATTTTTGTTTGAAGGCAAGTGGCGATGCTGGATACAAGAACCCAAGAGACAAGCTCATGCTAGTAAGGGCTCATCGATGCCCCAAGCTGCGCGCCAGCAGCTACTGTCACTAATGATAATAGTCATTAATCTGAAGAGAATTACACCTTGATTTGGTGGGGTCCACGCCAACTCATCCGTCTATGTCCAATTAGTCTTAATCTGTTGGTTGATAGCCGCATCAGATCACCAATGATTGGTCAATACAATACTCTCTGATTTATCCTATGTGTACCACTTCAATTTGGGCCACTACAGCCAGGCCCGTCGAAAGAGGCTCGGCAGAAACGCACACACCACCACCTCAGCTCACGAGGAAGATGCTGCGTCTCGCCTCGCGCCGCGCGCTGGCGCCCACTGCCTTCCGCCGCGTTGGCGTCGCCTGTCTCTCCACAGCCTCGGAGGTGATCGCGCCCAAAGCCTTGCTCCAGGACGATGAGAAGTGGATCCGCCTCATGCAGAAGACCAGCCAGCTGGAATCGAAAGTGCTACTGCCGCTTAACGAGCGGATCTTGGGGCCGTTAGACCGCAAGAACAAAGAAGAGAAGCTGCCGTCGCTGCCGTTTGTGTTCCTACTGGGCAACCACTCGTCCGGCAAGTCGACCTTCATCAACTATCTGCTCCAGCGCGAGGTCCAGTCCACAGGTGTGGCGCCGACTGACGACGGGTTCACCATCATCGCCCCGGGCACTGAGGACATTGACCAAGACGGTCCAGCGCTGGTAGGAGATCCAGACTTGGGATTCTCTGGACTGCGCAGCTTTGGACCGGCGCTGATCCAGCGCACGCAGCTCAAAGTGCGTCAGGGTATCCACGCCAACTTTATGATGGTGGACAGTCCAGGCATGATCGACAGTCCCAAGAGTCTCCACGCGCCGGGCAGTTACTATAGCGTACCGCCGTCACTGCGTAACGGTTCTGGAAATGGTAGTGGAGGCTTCGAGGACGGCGCTGCGTATGGACGGGGCGGCGGTGGAGGCGCTGGAGCGCTCACGTACCGAGGCACCGGCGAGAGTTCGGACCGCGGGTACGAATTCCCCGACGTGGTGCGTTGGTATGCCGAGCGTGCGGACGTGATCTTGCTGTTTTTCGATCCGGACAAGCCCGGCACGACTGGCGAGACGCTGTCGATCCTCACGAGCTCGCTGGTGGGCATGGACCACAAGCTCCACATCGTGCTCAACAAAGTGGACCAGTTTAAGAAGATCCACGACTTTGCCCGCGCGTACGGCTCGCTCTGCTGGAACCTGTCCAAGGTGATCCCGCTCAAAGACCTGCCGCGGATCTACACCATGTGTATCCCGGTCAAGCAGAGCCACGGCGCCACAGCCCAGGCCACGACCGAGAACGGGCTAGGCGCGTCGCTCAAAGACCTGGACGCCATGCGGGAAGAAGTGGTCAACGAAGTGGTGCGAGCGCCCGAGCGTCGCGTGGACAATCTGATTACGAATCTGTACGACTCGTCGCGCATGCTGCAGATGCACGCGTCCATTTTTGAAGACGTTCGCCAGCGGTACAGCGGCGAAAAGTGGCGTCGCGTCGCGCTCGTCGCGTCGGCGCTGGTTGGTGGCAATGCACTCGCCGGTGCCGCCATCTTTAGCGGCGCGCCCGTGGAGTTTGCCGGCGCCACGTCCGTGCTGGCGTTTGTGCTAACGTCGGGACTGGTGTGGAACAATTCCAAGGTGCTGAACCAGCTCCAGCAGGATTTGCTCCGCGAGGACGCGCTCACGGAGCAGTTCCGCCGTCGCTACGGCCGCCAGCTCGCCGAAGGCGACGAGTACGTGCTCTCGCTCTGGAAACGCGTGCTTCCAGCGCTGCAGGTGTCGATGCACACGCTCGGCTTTAACAACATGCCCAAGCTCAAGGCCGCAGAGCTAGACGCCATTGAGAACGTTCTGAAGAAGGAGATCCCAGAGCTGCGCCGCCAGAGCGCGCCGACGGAGACCAGCCTGGCGCACAAGGTCGCCAAGATGTTCCGCAACTAGATTTTGTTTTTTGATCCTGCCCAGCATGATTTGAAAGCGAGAAATCGATCCACTGCGACCCAACAACTCGAAGCCGGTTCCACCGTGTTTATAGTATTGTTCCAGGATCTTCTATTCCCTGCTGAGGAGAGAACGGCGGCATCGCCTAGCTCACAAAGTCGTAAAAGTAGCTGCTCAGTCCGTAGCGCACGTAGAACGCGAGCCCGCAGCACACAAACTGGAACAGCAGCAGCGCCTGGACGAGTCGGTTCTCGCGCATCGGCCCAAACACGACCAAGAAGAGGTTGATGACCGTGTAGTTGGAGCGCTTCGACTCGGGCGTGATGGTCGACGGCTCGAGCAACCCGGTCTTGGCGTTAAATTTGGGCAGCCGGTGGCGCGGGCACGGCACGACCTTGAAGAGCTGCGGCACCGAGTACAGAAAATTGAGCACTTGCGGCGCGAAGAAGAGCAGCAGCGTCTTGCTAAAGTGGCCCAGAATGCCCACAACCGCAAACGTCATGCCGGCGTAGTAGCAGAACGTGTCCCCGACGAATACGCGCGACGGGTAAGCGTTGTGCTTGAGCAGGCCGAGCGTCGTGGCCAGGTACGGCAGCATGAACAGCAGCGACAGGTAGTGGCAGTGCTCGTTATCGTGGCCGCGCAGGATTTGGACCACGTTCTGGACGACCACGGCGCCAGCGATCACAAACGACTGGCCGGCTTCGAGTCCGTTCACGCCCGCGTAGATGTTGATGGCGTTCGTGCAGAACACGGCCATCATGCCCATGTACACATAGTACAGCAGGCCAAGCTCCACGACCTCGCCGCCGTCGCTGATCGAAATGAACGGATTGATCACGTCATGCAGCAGCGTCTCCTTGCTGAACAGAAACCGCACGGGCTTGGGTAGCACGACGGCCGTGAGCCCGGGGTAGTTGAGCAGCAGCGGCAGCGACGCCAGCGGCGGATACACGAGCTTGTGCCGCCAGCGCAGGTCCGTGAGGTCGTCGCAGAAGCCCAACACGATCATGGAGAGGATCGACGCGATGCCCCAGAGCATCATCCGCTGCAGGATCAAAAGATGAGTCAGTCTCGTCGAATTTCCCCACCTCAGGAGCGAGGAGCTACGATGGCAAAAAAAATATTTACCTTGACATCCGGGTTCTCCACGAGCGCGAACACGGTTATCAGCAGCGTAACCACGTACACCAAGCCGGAGACGATGCCTAGCGCCTCGGGGCTGCACGAGAAAACGACCAGTGAGCGTCGTGCAAGCCATGGCTCGGCACAGTGCGCATGGACGAAACGTACATGGGGATGTCGCCGGCGGGCGTCCCGCGCTTGCACAAATCTTTGCCCGTGAGCTTGCCTGGCATGCGGCGCGCGACCACAGGGATCAGCAGCGCGGCGGCCGCGTAGCTGGCCACGCAGATGCCCGCGAGCGGCAGCAGCAGCGCCTCCAGTTGGTCCGCGGGCGGCGCCATCGTGGTCCGACCAAAGATTCTGTATGTGTGTGTCTTCCTTCCACGTGGTGGGTCAAAACGTAACCTCCCACTAGGTTCGTACCGTCGGGTTACAAAAATCTGGAGTGTAAGTTCGATTCCTCGTGAAAACGCACCTAGCGAGCAGCTAAGTTCGCTTTGGGTCATCAAGAGCTGTTTGTTGGTCAAGACAGCGACAAAGCAAGATGGCTGGCGCTGCACACGGAGCCAAGCGCACGCGCGCGGCGGCGTTCAGCGCGCACGAGCGCTACATGCACAAGAGCGGCGTGGTGCTGCAGCGCGAGGGAAAGAAGATCCGCGCGTTTCTCGTGCGCAAGGCCGTTGCGCAGCTCAAGCAGACGCGCGAGCAGCACGTGGCCGCCGAGCAGGCCGTCGCGGCGCTGGGCGCCGGCGAAGAGCTCGACAAGAAGCGCAAGCGCGCACAGGGCAAAGCGACCAAGCTGTTCTACCAGCTAGACAAGCTGGATCGCGAGCTGAAGGCGCTCAAGACGCTCGATCTCAAGGCGATCGTCGCGCGGGCGTTCGACAAGACTCGGCTCAAGACGGATGAGGAAGTAGACTCGGACTCGGAGAGCGAACAAGACGACGGCGGTGATGCGCGTCAACTGAAAGCAGGAGGGAAGATGAACGCCCATGCGCGCGAGATGTTCAAGTACGGACGCGGACGCGTGGAGGCGGAGGAGGTGGAGACGCCGCGGCCGCAAGCGGAAAAGGAGGAGGAAGAGGAGGAGATGGAAATAGAGGAGGAAGACGATGGTTTCCATTCAGAGGATTACGACGAAGTGCCGAGAGACGTGGCCGTCTCCGAATCGAGCGACGAGGACATGGAGGACGCCGTGGAGGAGGAGGAGGAGGAGGAGGCGGCAGAATCAGAATCAGAAGAAGAAGAACAGAGTGAACACGGTGATAGCAAGAAGGAGTTGGAGAGTGAGGCGCTGGAGGAGGAGGAGGAGACTGCTGGAGAGGATGCGGTATTCTATGGCCCACAGGGTCCGCCTGGCGTGGCCTTGGAGGTCGAGGTGGAGGAGTCAGCACCGAGTGGAGCGGAAGCTGCACTCGTCGAGCAGCTGATCGACCGCGTGCTCGCGCACAATCAGATGCAGCCGTTTCTGGACGCGATCAAGCAGTAGTACGTTGGCAGATAGAGTCCTGCGGGGAATTTTGGAAGAGCTCGGCCACTGATCCTTTCCTGGTTTTTGCTGCATATGCGTAGTGTGGAGAAGCGAGAGCGCGAGCAGGCCAAGAAACTTCGCCAGAAGGAGAAGAAGGCGATCAAGCGCGCGCGCGCGACCATGATCGGCGGCCGCAGCTCGGCGGCGCCGACGTCCATGTTCTTTGGGTCGCTCTCTGGCTCGCTGCCAGACGACGACGAGCCTGGGGCCTCGGCGGGCGGCTATGGCCGAGCGTCGATGGCTGGCGCAGAAGACGACATCGCCGAATTCCTGGGCGAAACCAAGAAGAAGAAGAACCGCGCGGGTCAGAATGCACGTCGCCAGAAGGCCATTCGAATGGAAGAGGAGCGACGGCTCGCCGAGACAGGCGGCGGTGGCAGTGGTGGGTTCCAGAAGCGCGGCCTGCCGTTGGCAGGCAAGTACGGCCCGTCGGAACGCCCGAAAAAGCAGCCAAAGAAGGACGTTGGAGGCCGAAAGAAGGACGGCGACAGAGCTCCACGCGCTCCGTCGACTTCCTGGCAGGATAAGGACACCAAGCGGAGCGACCGAGGCGACCGAGGCTTCAAGGCGCGAGGAGGAGAGGACTCACGACCCGAGCGGAGAGCGCCTCGCGAGCAGACAGCACTGCCGCCGCCTAGGCCTCGAGCGCCGGCCCCGCTGCAGCGGAAGCCTGAGGAAGCGCCGTCGCACCCGTCGTGGCTGGCGAAGCAGGCGCAGAAGGAGAAGATGAAGGTCGACATCAACGCGTTCGCGGGCAAGAAGATCACGTTCGGCGACGACTAGTGAAATGGTAGCGTGACGAACTACACCGATTGATCGGTAGATAGATGCATGGAATCAAAACAACGTTACCTATGTGGTTGCAAAAATCCTTGGGATACATGCTCTATACGATCTCCTGCGTATTGGTTGGCTCGCTAGCTGCAGGCGGCTCGACGCCAACGCGGAACACGTTGCGATAGTCCACGCTGTTCGGCCCCGAGCGCCGCCAGAACTCGACCACGTTTCTGCGCAGGCCGCGGTCAAACGGGTTGTCGAGCCGCACTTTGCCGGATGTCGAATGAGGCTTCTGCGTCAAGTACGGGTACCGCTTCCAGTTGATCTGCTCGTTGATGGTCAAGTTCTTCTCCATCATGTTGACGTGCTGGACGAGCATCATCAAGAGCGCGACCAGCGCGAGCGACGCCCAGACGAGCACGAGGCACGCGAGAAAGTGCTGACTGAGGACCGTCGGCACTTGCATCCACACGCGCATCGCCGCCGAGCCGCGCGTCACCGCCAAGTTGCTTGGTCGCAAAAGCCGCTGGAACACGACCGCAGCCAGCGCGATGTACCCGACCAGCACCACGTTGTGGAGCAGCAAAAAGCTCATAAACAGTCGGTGGTTGCCAAAGCCCACGCAGCGGTTGATCCACGCGCAGTGGTGGTCCATGCGCGCCACGCACACGCCGCATTGGGCGCAGTGCTTGGAGCGTACGGGCTTGCGGATAAAGCACGTGCGGCAGTGGGACGTCTGCGGCGGCGGGATCCCTTTCGCCGCTTTCTTCAGCATGTCGGTGACGTCAGCCTGGAACGTGTTGACGACGCCAGGATCTGAAGGGCAGAGCACGGCGAGCCGCGCCCACGTGGCGAGGAACAAGAACTCGGCGACCCACATGGCGATCAGAAACGGCTTGGCGTCGTTGAGCACGAAGTCGTAGCTGGCGTCGACCCATACGATGACGTGGAAGAACGTGAACGTCATAACCCACGCCATCCACACGCCCACGATCATCTCAGGCTGCGGCTTTAGCATCATTGCTGGGAACGACGCGGCAGGCTTCTTCGTCGACGCGGTCATTTCAGATAGAGTCTCGGCCAATGCCACACTGGCCGCCACGTTCATGGACCGCTTGGACGGGTGCACCGAGTCGGGATCTTTCGCGCCGTGGCTGTGACCGTGCGGCTGCCGAAACTTGGACAGCGACTTCCAGAGCACGACCACAATGAACGGAATCGCCACATACCACGGCAGCCAGTAGCTCGTGGAGAGTACGCCGAACAGCAGCGCACCGTAGAGCAGCACGAGCCACAGCCGCGTCTCGCGACACTTGGTCGGCGGCTGCGAGAACGTCCGGTCTTTCGACTCGAGCGCTTGCACCAGCCACGGAAGCTTCCGCTTGTGCGCGAGATCCAGCGTACTCACCCCGTCGTCGTCCACCGCGGACGGGTCAAACCCACGGGTCAGCAGGTACTGCACCACGACCTTGTGTTCTGTATCTCGTACAATCCGTGAGCCAAAACGCTCCAACTCCAATGCAATATGCGCCTGTAGATCCACGCGTGTCGTACCTCGCGTGACTGCATAATGAAGCGCAGAGCTCTTGCTTTTCAACACCGTGGGACCGCCGACTACTGAAATTTCACGCGAATTGGGCGGCGGCAGCGGCGGCGCAGCGCGCTGCTCGGCCTCCAGCAGAAAGTGCAGCGCCCAGAGCTGTCCCTGCGCCGCCGCGTGGTGCGCCGCCGTGTTGCCGGCCGCGTCCCGAGCTGAGATCTCAGCACGGCCGAACTGGACTAACGTCTCCAGTACCCGCAGGTTCCCGACATGCGCGGCGCGACTAAAAGAGTATACAGTAGGTTAGACGTGCAGTTTAGACCCGATCAGCTGAGCAGCTCATTCGAGTATAGAAAAGACGATTCCGTACATGAGCGGGGTCTCGCCGGCCTTGTTGCGCGCGTCCACCACGCTCACTAGCTCGCGCTGCGCGGCCTGCGTTTGCTGGAGCAGGAAGTGCACGATGCTGGTGTTGCCCTCGAGCGCCACGGCGGCCGCGTGGTGCAAGATTGTGTTGCCGTGGGCGTCCGCGGCTGTGAGCAGATCCACGGGCGTGGGCTGCGGCGCCATCGCCATGCCCCAGAGCAGCACGACCAGCGGGAAGTCGCCGTTGGCGGCCGCCGTGAACGCATTCTGCCCGTCGTACTGCACGTCCATGGTGGATGGATGGTGCGTGGGGTCTAAACTGGCGCGTGTGTGTGGGGGGGTCTAAACTGCTGCTTGAGATGTGAAATGAAGTGGGTGTGTGTCAGGCAAGGCGTTGACGGAGTTGATGATGGGAGCGGTTACGGTCTATCTAGATAGGTTAGACTACACTGTGAAATGTGTCGCATCCTGCGATGCACATGAGTTAATGGGTTACGGGAACCCATCCAGAATGCCTACTACGTAAATTAGACTGACTCATAGCTATAATTACAGTACTACCACAATCTCGAGTGACGTCATTCGATAGAATGACTGTAGCCATTGTTCGAAAGTGTAGCCATTTGTGCCAGCGAAACTAATCCGTAGGAGTTGGAAGTCGACGCGTTTGTATCCGCTGCAGATCCTTGCGGTGGCCGCCGACAAGCTGGAGATCCGCCAGGTGGATTTCGAGACGCTGAGCGAAAGATATAAACGCGGACGACCGCATCGACGCGGCGTTCTGCACGGTGGGCACCACGCGCAAAGGTGCGAGCCTAGTTCGTGGACTGGTCCTCCGTCATCCGAGCGTTGGACACGGGCTTCACGGACGGCCCGGTCGAGCCCGGCCCCGTCGACCGCTCCTTCCCTTTGCCCGTCGCGGACGCGTACTTGGACGAGGACGACGAGTTGGCCTCGGCTTGGAGCCGCGTGAACTTGGGCACCAGCATGAACGCCATCACCAGCGACGTGCACACGAGCAGACAGCCAGCGAGGAAGATGTAGAAGGCCGCCGCGGGCATGTCGACCAGGTACGCCAATGGCAGGATGACCAGGCAGCCGATGAGCACGATCATGCTGGAGGCGAACATCCAGGTCGATTCCTGGAAGTCGGTCGACACGTTGCGCACCAGGAAGGACGCGTAGAGCCCCATGAAGAGCACGATCGACTTCCAGAAGATGAGCAGCGCGCTGAAGATGAAGCTGTTGGACGTACAGGTGATGTGGTCCACGTCGCCGCGAAATTCCTTTGCCGGTGAGATCGTGACAGTCGGCTTGGGGTAGTCCACGGCGAACCACACGCCGATGATCACCACGTCCACAACGACCAGAATGACCAGCACTTTGGCCATCATCATCGCGGAGACCGTGGCCTTTTTGAAGGCGGACTTCATGAACACGCGGTACACGCGCAGCGATTTGACGAACAGCGAGCCGAAAATGATGGTGAACGCCGCCGCCGCGGACGCCGGGCGAGCGCCGCAGATCGCGTCGGTCGGTTTGCCGGCGTAAATTAGCGCCGCAACGCACATGAGGACGCCACCCATCACGACCAAGATGAGGAATTCCCACTGCGAGCGTCGAATGATCGGCCGGTCGCGATAACGGACCACAACGACGATGGAGATCAGCAGCAGCCCCATGATGATCAGCGCGATCACCAGCACGGCGAAGAAGCCGGGCGAGTCGGTCGGCATAAAGTCGCAGTCCACCAGCACGTTGCTGGGCAGCACTTCGCCGCCGGAACATTCCAGCGACTTGGTGTGGTCTGTCGGATCCGCGATCAGCCACCAGTACTTGACCGTTCGCTTGGCCGCCGTGTCGCAGCCCGTGATGTTGTACTTGAAGAAGCTTGAGTCGCACAACGGCTGGTCGTAGATCCAGCTGCGCCACCGGGACGGGTCCTCGGTGATCCAGGCGCAGCTGCGACTGGTCTTGAGCTGCGGGGGCAGCGCGAGCAGGCCGCCATCGCAGTCGTAGGGCAGCGACACGTTGGCGGGATTCGGGTTTTTCCACGTGAAATCCACGACGCGCTGGCTGTCGGTGGCGTTTTCGTTCTCGCATCCGGAGAGAACGTACTGCACGTGCAGATCAAACTGGCAGAGCGGCGCGCGGTCGAGCCACTTGGTCCACTCGTCGTAGTTCTCTTTGACCCAGCCGCAGGCCGCGTCGAACGTCGCGTCCACCACGGCCGGATCCGCCGATTTGTCGCGGTATTTGCGCAGCAAATCGTTCATGTGCAGCTCCGCGACCGAGAATTTGGACACGAGCTGGGCGATCGGACTGTCGATCTGGTTCTGGAGCACTTTGGCGCTGTACTTGGCCAGTTTTGTCGCCGGGAAATCCACGTCCACGGGGTTCACGGTCGAGTTGTCGTACACGCCGCCGAACAAGCCGGTCGCCGTGACCACGCGCTCCGGAATCGACCGCGGCAAGTACACGCGCTGGAAAATGTCCGGGTGCTGGATGTGGAACAGATCCGGTTCGTAGTGGTAAAACAGCACTGGGCGGCCGTTGGCGTGGGCGTCCAGTGCAAAATTCTGCATTCCACCAAAGCCGATAAAGCAGAAATACGTCGGGATGCCAATGTTGTTCATCACGGCCTGCAAGTAGCCCGGGTCGAAGTAGTACACCATCATGGCCACGATCATGCACTCGCCGCCACTCTTCTCACGCTCGTCGCAGGCGACCGACTTGGAGCAGTGGTCTTTGCAACCCAGCGTGCCGTCTTTGCAGTACACTTTGCTGTTGGGCGGCGGGAAAAAGGCCGAGTTGTTGAACAGTGACGACGCCGGCACGGCCTGGATGAGCTTCTCATCGTGCTTGTACCCCTTCCAGAAGTCGGCGTACAGCGGCGGCGAGTGCTTGGTCTCGTCCATGAACTCGTTCACAAAGTCAAAGGTCGTGTACAAGCCGGAGCGGCCTTCGTAGCCGACGTCGCCGGCCACGTACGTCTCGTTGCGGTACATGAGCAGCGCCGGCTTGGTGCCGGCCACCCACACTTCCAGGTTGAGGTGCGTGGGCGTGCAGGCGCCGGCGCCGACGGAGGACATGCGCTGCGTCATCGGCTCGGTGGCTTCGTCATAGTAGTGCGCCACTTGGAAGCCGTACACTTCCGAGGCGACGATCGAGAACACGAGCGTCGTGAGCGAGTGCGTGGGCCAGCCGTTGAGCTCCAGCACCAGCGAGCCATTCACCGCGCCAATGTCCAGCACCGCGCCGGTCGTTTCGTCCACACTCGCGCCGGCGCCGTAGATGAACGACTTCTCCGGCACACAGCCGTTCTTGAAGACCCCGTCGCGCGCGGTGCGCGGATCCGCCACAGCGTGGACGCGGTGCTGAAGTGCTGCGTGAAGGAACGGGCTCTCCAGCCGCCCGAGCGCGTCGCGTGCCGTGCTGTCCACGTTGAGTGTCTTCTCCATGGCCGCGACCCAGTCGTCGGTGAGGCACGTACCGAGGAAGTGCGTGGGCGCGACGATCTTTGCGTGGGCGCTCGAGGCAGCGAGCAGCAGGGCCGCGAAGGCCGGGAGAATGGATCTCCACCGCATGGCGTTGGCGATTCGGCACACCAAGAAAAAAGGGGCGGCTTGTGTCTGCGCCGGGTCGATTTCTTAAATGGGAGACAGGTTGTGTTCGGTGCAAGATGAACCGCCGCGCGTTTAGTGTCGCTTCGTCTCTTCTGGGCGTCGACAGGGTGGAGGTCCTGAAAGGAAGCCATCGCGCTATAACTATAGCCCCGTCGCTTTGGACAATGGGTCGTTACCCAAATAGAGTGGGAACAAACATAGAATTTATCGGCAGTTGTAAGAATAGGAACACGACGCTTTCGCATGGCCCCAGTGAGGTACTGTGCTACCTACTACGAGAGATTGGACGGTTCAAATTTAGCGGCTCGTTTTTCTCGGGTGGTTGCGCTAAATGTCCGAAAGTGGTATTGTTGGCGAACGGCAAGCCGCTGCTTGAAAAAAAACCCCACAACACGACAAACCTCAAGCCAATGTGCACGGAGACTATGCCTACACTACACTTTTCGCTCTTGAAGGTTGATCCTTCTACTGAAGGAAGTACTACGATTTCCTGGCTCGATTCGTTCAAGCTGGCAACTCACATGGCTTGCTTGAATGTGAGGTGCTCGATTCAGTATGACTCGTCCAGCCAGGCAGCACCAATACTTGCATGCTTGCTGTCTAGACTGTGGCAGGCTTGCGCTTTGAAACCAACAGTACACTCGGCCGGTTGCAGATCAATCTTGTCTGGCGCCACTTGATCCAAAATGAGCGCAAGTAGTATCGCGCTGCCAACAGCCACTCCTCATATATCAGCTTCTGCGCCGCTGCGGGGACACTCTGCTTCATTGAGGCCCCGATGGCGACGCTCATGCATGCCCGCTCCGAGCGCAATCATTGGTATTTTTCAAAGCATAAATAGATCAACGAGCAGAAACATGAACGAGTACAACAGCTCTAAGAGATCCGGCAAGGGCATGAATTCGAAAACGTTCCTGGGAATCGTCAAAGGGGCATAGGGATGGAACCCCTGTACTTGGTTTGGATTGGCTGTAAATCAGTCGAGAATATCAAATATTCTATTTTACCTCGCTTGAATGACATGCAATCAATCCTCTACCGTTCGTGTCACAGACAAAGACCGTAGCAACTGGTATCGCTGTGAAGGTGTGAGAGAACTGAGACGTCCGAGCTACTCTCAGTGGCTGAGACTGCTCGATGTTGTGGGGGCTCTGGCCTGGGAAGCAGTGAGGATAGGGCGAGCACCAAAGTTCGATTCTCGCTGGGGATTCTCACAGTAAGTTTATGGCCTCGGGGCTTGAAGGGATAACGATCACGCTGTTAAGAAGGAACGAAATCACACCAGACTAGTAGTGTACGGTACTATGCTGTGACCTCAGCGACTTGGTTTGGTGTTTATGGCATGAAACAGCAACATATATCTTAGGTAGAATACAAATTGAATGGTCCGCTAGGAAATAAATGCGGTGCCGTACCTGATGCGTCTTTAATGACGCACTGCCAACCTACGTGAGCTTGCGGTGGACGTAGGAAGCACCACGAGCTTCAGAGCAGTCTAGCTATGACTGTGGCGCTGAAAATAGCACCAGGTTGTCGTCACAAACTTGACCAAAACAATTAATATTCGACTTGGACATCGTTAATTTTTTTAAAATACCGCACTCGAGTGACATATTGTGCGAAGTTTAATTCCGTAATTATGCGTTTTGATCCGTTCCGATCTATGTTCTGTAGCTGGAACTCCTCAAACATTCTGCACTGTACATAGTCATGAGCGAGCTCACCAAGCGAACCCGCGCGGCGGCCCCAGCGCTTTCAGCGCTGGACGTGCTGCCCAGCCCTCCGCTCAGTACGACCGACAGCAAAGACAGTGACCTCGTGCGCGCCGTCGAATTCGACATCCGCCCGTCATGCGCCGAGGAGCCGCCGCGCCGCTACCTGCGCCAGAGCGAGCGACTGGAGCCCACGCTACGCGGCGCGCCGCTGCCCGCGGGGCCCGCTGGGCGGTTCTATGCATGCTTTTCCACTGCTGGACTCGTGCGCGAACTCAAGGAAATGTTCTTACCAGCCGGATACCCGGACTCGGTGAGCGAGGACTACCTCACGTTCCAGTTCTGGGACACGCTGCAGGCCATGTGCAGCTACCTGCGCGGCGTGCTGGCGACGCAGTCCGTGCTGCAGAGCGTGGGCGTGGGCGACGAGCACGCGACGCCGCTGGCTGCGGCGCTCCAGTGGGTGCTGCGCGACGGCTCGGGCATGATTGGAGGGCTCACGTTCGCGTACATTGTGGGCCCGAAATTCGACGTCAACGTCAAGCGCTGGCGACTGTTTGCCGACGTGATCAACGACGTTGGTCTCACGCTCGACATGGTGGCGCCGTACTTTCCCACGCTTGTGACCGAGATCTTGTGCGTGTCGTCCGTGTGCAAGACCATGTGCGGCGTGGCCGCCGGCTCGACGCGGTCCTCGCTCATGACCCACTTTGCCAAACGCGACAACATGGCCGACTGCGCTGCGAAAGAAGGCTCGCAGGAGACCGCCGTCAAGCTGTTTGGACTGATTTTCGGCATGTATTTTGCCAATGCCGTCAACTCGTCCAAGAAATCCGTGTGGGTCGCGTTCGTGCTGCTCACGCTGATCCACGTGTACGCCAACTTCCACGCCGTGTCGTGTCTCTGCATCCCGACGCTGAACCGTCAGCGAGCGGCGATCCTGATCGAGCGATATCTCGAGACCAGCGCCTTCGCAAGCGGGAAAGATACCAAGCCCGGACATGACTCGGCGGGGCTGGTGAGGATGGAAGATTCCAGAGGGGTCAAACTACTTCTGAGGACTGACAATGCGTATTGTGTTTTAGTTTTCGATCCGCAGTGTGAACCATGCTGAACCGGTGTTTACCGATCCCAAGTTGCCGATTCTGGATGTTGCAATGGGTGCGCAATTATTCCAAGCAGTGCCCACGCACCAGGAGCTGGATCACCTGCTGCAACTCTACGCGTACGTGAATGCATCTATGGAACCCAATCACGGTATCTGTGATCTAACTATCGATCCTATGTTGCACAGTGATGAGGCCTACGTCTTGACTGTCCAGAATAACCAAGTAAACGTGGTGTTTCAGGCCGATATGGCGCCACGGGACGAATTACGCGCGTATTTTCAGGCCATTTTGGTGCTCCAATCGCTTCAAAAGCCAACAAACACTACTTCGGCCACGTGGGAAGTATTGCAGACGACGCACGCACGAATGAACGCCGAGTTTGAGTTCTGCTACCAGCAAATCCAGAGCAATGGATGGAAGACGCACATATTCCTGCTCAACACATCGCAGTGGCGCGTCAAGCTCAGCGGGGATCAATCGTGATGGACTAACGTCACGGTCGTCTACGCATTTTGGTCAGAACAAGTCCTGATGTATCAGAAATCAGGTTTGGCAAAACTGTCCAACATAATTGTTTTCCGTGTGCTGTCTTCCGACTGTACAGTCGAAATATAAACATTTCACCTCAGATATTCCTATCGAAGCGTTTTATTCAGGAATATCTGTATAGAACAAACAAAAAATCTAAATCAGTTGTTTTCGATTCTTTTCCCTTTTTTTTTGGTCAATCCCATACTTTCTACCGCAAGTCCCACGCCGAGAAGCTAGGTATGGATGGCAAAGGTTGGGAAGAGAGATATTCACTCCCAATGTCGCTGTGCCCTGCGTCTGCCCGCTCGCCTCCACCCAGATCCAACAGTGGTGAGCGAAGTAGCAGTGCAACAGTTCATGAGCTATTGCAGTCAGGAGGAGACGCTGTCAAGCACATGGGGTGATGTCGTCGCCAGCCAGCCTCGACAGATCTGGACGCAGGCCCAAGCCTCATTTCCAGTGCTTGCTGAGCTTCTTGTAAAAGTCTACACGGCTCCAGCTTCAACGGCGGGCGTCGAGCGTCAACATAAGGTAGCCAAGCGGGTCCACACGGCAGCTCGTAACCGCATGGTGGCTGGCAAGGTCGAGCAACAGGCCGCCATTGCGCACGATATCCAAGTGGCATATGGAGCTACCTAGTGTCCGTCAACCGTTCGAACACATTCTCGTGCGCGCAGTTTCTAGCCTCAGAGGCTTCGACTTCGACCGCGAGTCGGGCTCCACGAGCGACAGTGAGTATGATGTCACGGCTGACGACATAGACCTGCTTTGCTTGCAATCACAGATCTCGATCTGACTAAGCAAGCGACCGTGAGTGCTGTGCTCGATCCAGTTTCCAGCCCAGCGGTGATCCCTAGTGAGGTCTGCACCCTTACCGCCACGAAGAGTGATCTCCAGGGGCTGGTCGCCTCCTGCTGTTCCGCACTCTCCTCCACTTCGTACTTCATACTCTTCTTTTTTAGGTGCCGCTGTTCTTCCGCATGATTCATTTACAGCAGCAGATATAGCCGCTATTGTTGATACGATACATGTCAAATATAGTGCTTTTCAATGAACCACGCGAATGATGTTGCGAATGATCCTACGGAATAGGTTTGAAGGCTTTGGTGGGTGCACTGACATGAGCAATCACAACTGGTTATTCCATGAGTGGTTCTCACGGTTCGCAGGTAGGTCAAACTAGCGAATGAGAGCGTACCTTCAGGATACCTGCAGCGTCATTTTCTTCAAACATTTGCCTCCAGCGATTTTCGCTGGAGGTACGCAGGCAAATCGTTAGGTATCTCTGCTTGACTCAATTTTTGCATGATTCAATACCTTGGCCTGGGCACTTTCCGACCCCAACTCATGAATCTTGTTTCTGCAAAATAATAGCCGCAGAGCAACATGGGAATATCTGCAGGCAAATAAATCCTCACAGTTGGAAGCACGCTCTGATTGGCTAGTTCTACCTACCTGCAAAGTATCTACCTGCGAACCGTGAGAACCACTATGGAGCAGTAAAAACTCCAACTGTTTGAAAACATATCTCGCATAAAAAACGTTTTTGAAATGTTTTAAATTGCTTTTGTTTCAAACGCATAAAAGACGAACACTTCCATAAATATTCCTGAATAGACTCATTTTCGTCCACCCTACTTTGGGATTGATTGGTCCACGCCGTACTTGACCGCGTGACGCGTGAGGCTCGTCTTGTTGTTGCCAACCTCCTCCCACTTGACTATTCTCCACTGGACTGTAGGAGAGAAAGAGGGTGCCTTTGTTCTTCTCCGGATTACCAGGGCCACAAGTGAGAATACAGTACTGTACAACGTTAGGTCTCACACCATCGGCTGAGACGCCGTCCTGGACTACAGGGGATTCACTGCGCAGTCGTCGTCTTGAGCTAACAGCGGCTGTCGTCGACTGCGGCCGGGACGCCCACTAATGGCGCTTGGAGCTACATCGAAGAGTACACATTCGAAAAGAAAGTGCTCGAGCGTGAGCTGGTGGATTGGTATGTGAGACGAGACGAGAGCCGAACGCCTCTTGGGGAAGTGATCCAGTGGTCCACGAGTGGACGAATGCGGCAGCAAAGTTGTCTACTGGACATCAAATTATCGTGGCAGAAAACGAGCAAAGCACGCTTCGTCGGTCGCTGGATTCCAGTTAGTCTGGACTGCCGTGTATTTTGTGCGCAAGTGAGCAACGGAATTCTCTCCTGTGCAGTTCTTGAACAAGAGCGCTGCGAGATTCCGAACGTTTTATGTGCAACTGGTGGAATCGTCGACCTTCTCGAGGAGCTAGTGACGGGGCATGCGACCAAGAGAAGGACGATCGCCCATACTGAACGTCAGGTGTGAACGAATGGACGTGTTCTGTCTGCACTACGTACATTCGTTATTGCTCACAAACGGCGGATTCCGGTGGAATTCACTGTGGACACTGCCATTTGTGTGTTCAACACTCACCTTTTTGGCATGGAGTTAGAGCTACGGTGCTCTAAAATAAAATGTGGATGTAATTTTGACACGATTCTGATTCGGAGTTCGCTCTGTAGACGGGTCATGATGCTCTGTCTGTGATCATCATTGCAAGGTCAAGTGCAGCGCGTCTGCAGCTCCGTGGGCAAAGGGATGGAGCTGTAGACGACCTACGCGAAACCTATAAATCCAAGACTCTTGATTCTGTCACACGTACGGTACTGTAACCTATCCAATGTACCTAATACAGCGTGTGGCTTGACGATACTTGCGCTGTTAGAAGACCACGGTGTGTTGACACCGCCGGCCCGGCTCACGATGCGCGACTTTGCGAGTAACTCAACAACTTCTGCCATTTGTTGAGTCTATGGGCGACAAAGACTGTTTGTGGCCCGCAAGTGATGCAGACTGTCGTAAAGCCGTGAGAAACTGCGGTTCTGCACGATTTGCACGAGATTGAGGGCAAGACCAAACAGACCGTCAGCAGAACCCATCAATACTTTGTTTCTATAGGTATTATCCAGCCAGAAATCAGCGTTGACATCAAAAATTCAATGAATCGCCTCGAACGTCCATAGATTTGCGTGGAGATATCAATATGGCACTGGTGAAACCATGGGTTTCTACCAATTTGTTTTCACTCCGACTAGTCAAAAGCGTCGTGGCTTTAGTAGCAGCGGTAGCTAACATTTCCCACTCTAACTTGGACACAAAGCAAAGCCAGGCGCGATGTAACGAACCCCAGTACAGCATGGGAATCGTACACTCGCTGTAGCACATTGTCTCCCTGCGGTACACAGGGCGTCCACCGTCTTCAGCAATGTCGGTGGTCTCTCTCTCTCTCTCACTCTCTGCCTCCCCGTCTCTCTATCTTCATTCAGCAATTTCCAGTCCAGCAGCCACATCCGCCCTACTGTACTACATCTCCACCGCTATGCTACGCTCTCTAGCTGCTCTGGCACTCTGCGCTGCCTCTGTAGCCGCCCAGACTGGCCCCATCGACGACCAGGCCTGCGTCTACAAGCTGCTCAAGCTCAGCTGCGAGCCAACGGCGCTCTGCTCGTACCAGTGGCGCTTTGGCGACC
>JAADWZ010000263.1:0-41851 GCA_023336445.1 Pythium dissimile | reverse complement strand
GCCCCCCCCCCCCCCGAGTTTAACCCTTTCGTTGCTGCAGTGTGTCTTGAAATTCGTATGATACCTTCTCGATGGAGAACACCTATAATTTGGTCATTCAATCTCGATTCCCGAACTCAGTTTCTGGTTCTTCCATGGATTTACTGGCTGAAAAATCCCAGATTCATCTATAATGACTGGAAACCAGTCTTTTAAGGTGGTTTTGCAAACGAAACGCGATTGATTATAATGCTCTCGCATGCTTCTCTGACCGAGCTGTTTACTTACGTGTGTAAAAAAGGTCATCCGAAGATACATCGTTTCACTGTTTTCTCGTTGGATGGGAGCGTCGTGCACTGCCTGCTCGCATTGGCCTTAGGACTCGAGTCTGTAGAGCACTTGTCATCCCGAGCCGTTGCATTTTCACCAAGATGAAAGAACTGTGCAAGACGAGAAGGATCGATCCCCCTGGACGCGTGAGAAAGACTCATCTCAAGCGTGCCGCACGTATGTCAACATGGTTAGAAATGATGATAGGATCTACCCTTCAAGTCACTCAAGGCCGACTCCTGCATGAAAGCGATGGAGTTACGCTTAGCGCCGCGATACTAAGTGCCGTGACATTGGGATCCAGCACACGACGGACCAAGCGTGCCACGCAAGATCACAAGCACAGCTGCAACAAAGCTCTTATTGCCGAAGAGATCCGTTCCGACATACACGCCAGAAGGAATTGGACGGATTGATAGCGCCGATGACGCGGACGATGACTTCAACTGGATCCATGACGCTGGGCAGAGTGTAGAAGCATTCCCCACACACAAGTCAAAGCTGCAGCGACGTCGACATCCTGACCCACAGCACCCATACCCGAAGCCTCAGGATGGGGGCCGTCCTTCTGGAACGTTTTGACATGTGCCTGTTATCGAGTACAAACGGCGACGCAGCGACGCCACTGAAACCCTACTCGTCAGCTGCTACGTATCATCTTGTCGCCAATCTGCTGGATGCGATTTCTCGAGCAGAGTCGACTAACCCTGGGGCCAGATGGAGCTCAACGTCGACGAGATGACGTTTGCTGCGGTTACCACGATTCTAGCTGCGCTGACAACTCCAATCATAAGCCGTTATCTGCACGAAGAATCGCGTCTAGCGAAGGTTGAGGTCGTAGTGGCTCATATTGCGGCCATCGACTTCACCAAGATTTCCGCAATGAATGATGTGACACACTTCTTCTCCCACAACACACGGTTTACCGCACAAGCTCTACTGGCTTTGAAGAAGTATGCTGGCTGCCGAAGCTTCGATATGTCGCGGTCACTCTTCCGTGCTCACACTCAGCCAGGTGCACTAAACCGTTTTGTAGGTTCTGGACACTCCGCACGACTCTGAGCGCTGACGTTTCATACACTGACTCACCTGTCAACGTGTTTTTCTTTACGAAACAGGCTTTCATCGTTTGAGTAACTATAGAATTGGTTGAATAGAATGAATTAAATTAGCACCCATAAACTGAATCAAAAACACACGCACATATAGAAGAAACTCTCGCCAGCTGGACACGTCGCACGTACGAAACACTAGCAAGTCATTTGTTAAGCCATAACACATTTTCGATATCGGCTTTGTCGTTGATGGTGACATCCGTGCCTTTCCACCTAATTTGAGCGACAAAAGGTGACCAGCGTGTTGGTGCGACCAACCACCGATGATGTATACACCATCCGGCAATGAAAGTTTCTTGAGTGCACTGACGCCTTGTCTATCACCAGTGAAGTAGTTCTCTTCGAGATCACTGACATATCGATAAGCCAGTTTTTGGCATAAAATTTTGAAGACCATGCCAGGTGACACCCTTCTTCGCAAACTCCGCAAGGTCGATCTTCCGGCGCTTGGCACCTTCGGCTCTGAAGTTGTCGATCACGGACGTCACAGGATTTTTCGCACCGAGTAGTTCGATGGCGATTCCGACCGCATCGTATCCACACGCCATTTGGTCATCATCGGCGCCATGCGCTCTACTACTTTGGACCTTGCGGCTTCGCTGCTTGCCGGCTTCACTGGCGAGATAGGCTCCCATCGAGCGAAACCCGGAAGCTTTGAACAATCGGATGGTTTCGATGTCGTCAGCGAAAACTTTGAAGTCGCTCATGTAACTGGCGGGGATCCATTCAGACCGCATTTGACCGCGATTGATTCCCCCCGATTTCGCCCAAACCGCCTTCACCTTTTTTATTGTGCCGTTGGTATCGCGCTCTTTGTCAATGATTCACTCGACTGGGTCGTACTGCCGAGGTAAGGTCGACTGGTTTAAGCGCTTGCGTGCCGGTGCATTCCAGCCAGATGCGCTCGAATCGGGTCGGACGAATCGTCGTGTTCGCCGTCCGACGCGTATCTTCTGGGCTGCTTGGCTGATTTCGAGCTTGGTCTTGTTCGAGGAGCTGCTGTAGATGATGCGGAGGCCATCACAACAGGCGTGGGGGCTGACGATGGCATACTCGTGGCCGCATTTGCTAGCGCAACCAACGTTGTCAAATATGAACTTGGCGTCGAAACAACCGACGAACTTGGAGCCGAGCTGGTAGACGCGGAAGTCGACGTCGGTGTCGGAGTTGAGCCGATGTTTGTTGTTGGAATTTGTGCAACTGGCGTGCTTAAAGGCGCCGTCATCACTTTCTTTTGCTTCCTCTTTTGCTTGTCCTTTGCCTCTTCTTCATCTCTTTGTCCTTGTCTTTCTTGGTTTGGCTCTTGCGTCGCTTCTTCCCCGAGGTCACCTCATTCTCATTGGTAGCTCCCCTAGCGTCCTTCGGCGGTGCTTCTCCTGGTGCATTTGCTTGAGATCCATTCGCGTCTTCTTCTACATCAGCCGAGTTCACTAAAGCTTCCGTCGGCACCGCTTTAGTCGCAGACGTTACAGGAATGGATTGATCTCTATCTGACGTAGAATGAGATCCACTACCGTCTTTTTCGTCTTCTTCACCTCCCGACATTTCCGCCGGGTCGGATCCTTCTGAATCTGCAGCCGCATCGGACAGATCATCATCTCGACGCGGAGAAGCAGCACGAAATCCACTTGCGTCTTCATCTTCGTCTGCATCTCCTTCTTCTTCGGAGGATGAAGTCAAGCCTGTCACCATTCCTGACACAGTAACACGAGATCCACTTGCATCATCATCGTTGTCTGCATCTCCTTCTTCTTGGCGATGGAGTCAGGCTCATCAGGATGAGAGAAGCAGCTTGGGATCCATTGGGGTTTTCTTCTTCGTCAGCCTGCAAGCACCCAATGGCTTAGGAGCGTCTGTAGCCGCAGCAGGACCGTCTACAGCCGCAGTCGGAGCGAACTGATCTCCATCCAAAGGCGGGGAAGCAGCACGAGATCCAACTGGCCCCTCATCTTCATCCGGTTCTTCATGCAACACACTGGATTCAGACACACCGGAAGCAGGCAGTAGAACAGGAACGGTAGCTCGATCAGACGCTTGGATATAAGATCGTTCACTTGGTGTTGGAGACGGGGCCTGACTGAACAGTACTGGAGGATCCGAATCTGCCACCACAATAGTCTTTGGCAGAATCTACTACAGAACTTGTCTTTGACGCACTCGCCTTCTTCACTCGAAACATCCGAACCTGCGGCGCTTCAACGTCCAGCACTCGAGGAGAGACGGCCGGACTTCGAGTCGGTGTCAGATGGCTGTCATGCCCAATCGTAGTGCGGAGATCTTCCAGTGTGGGCGTTCAGACGCTTCTGATACCTTCGATCGGAAAATCGTACGCAGGGTCGGCCGTAGGTGTTCGGACACGGACACGTTGATCACTATCCTCTACCTCCTGAGCCTCGGAGGCAGCACCATTGGCGCGCACGTTCTGATCGTCGTCGTCGAACAACGAAAGCTCTTCCCTTGACAAAACCATCCCGGGCTCGGGCGGAGGTGTTCCAGCATTTGCATCGGCCCCTTGCCCATCCAGCTCACTCGCACTCGCACGACGGGTTTACACAGCCGTCAAACTGGCAACCGCGCGTTGTGCACTATTGTCGCCACCGCCAGCAGCCACCTAGTCAAGTGTCCTTGCACCGCTTAACGGCAGCGCTGGGTCTCGTGACTAGAATGCCGCCGGCAGCGCAAGAAACGTCACTGGCTCGCCACGCGCTGCGCACAGGAAGGGCTGTATCATCTCAAACTGGAAGATAGGCGAATTCCCATGCACAGCAGCGGGCCCGCGCACGATCACAGGTCGTCAGGAAGGCTCGCCTGGAATCGCGCGGGCACTGGATGCGGAGGATAGTGAGAGAACATAAATCCTCCACTCCAATGAGTTCACCTAATACAACTATCCATTCATGTCTCTTCGCCACGTACCGAAAGGATCTCGCTGCCTTGCTCAGCGACCTCAGCTGAGTTGACAGGCTTGTTCTGAGCCTGTGCCGAGCCTCTGAACGAACACATATCAGTTTTCCATTTTCACGTGATTCCATCATTTCTTCACTCACCTGAAGCTTGCGCGCTGTAGGACAGTTTTAGAGAATGAGTCGACTGAGGCTGGGAACAGCCAGCTTCTCCAACTTCAAACCTACCCCCGAGAATAATTGATGAGTATCTATCCGACTTAGGATTGGCCGAAACGATGCGTATCCGACCATTCGATTTGATGATACCTCTCGACCTGACGCATTACGAAAAAGCTAGTCGATTAGCTGCAAGTTTGCTGTCATCGCACAAGATATGCACATAAGTGGAGGAGATCTGTACGAATATTGCGCAAACCGCAAAGATAAATAGTTGAAAAGCCACGAGGTAGGGCCAGGGCGACAGCGTGAGGCACTTACTTACCAGTGCATCCGCTGTGTGCCTTACGCCTTAACCTGATACTCGAGTGTGGCGGTTGTGGCCGGGCTCCCCGCACCTGGTGCAGTGGCGGCTTTCTTCGCGGCTAGGAAACGTGGTTCAGAGAGCAGGCACAGTTGTCTTCATCTTCCCCCCAACACAAAGCCACAGCGAGAATCACGTTGGAGTTTGTTGCCGTTCCGACCGACAAGACCTACTGTGATCTCGCGGTAGATCCCATGCTTCATGAACGTGCCGTCCACCCCGTGAACGGCCTGTCCGTGCAGCATGTGTCGACCAACGTTCGGATTGCTGAGGACAGAACGCGCATAGCGCCTTTCGCTGTCCTCGTCGAAGGCAAGATGGGCTGAAGGGTTCAGCCGGACGAACTCTCGCAGCAGGGAGCGGACTTGCTTGAAGTCGTCGCAGTAGTCGCCAATGCTAGATTCAATGATGAGATCGTGCATCCGGTACATCATTCGGACGTTGACGTTGAGACCTTCCGTCTGCTTGAGCTGCTCGAGCAAAGAAGCGGCCATGCCGTTTGGGTTTGCCATGACTGCGGCTCTCGCTACCTCGAACTCGCTGATCTGGCGACTTGTAGGGCGCGCAGCCAGTACAAATGTGATGTTAAAGCACATACGAGCTGATGAAGTAGCCGTAGACAAACTTCTTCGCGACTTGAGCGTCATGACCGTGAAGGAACATAGTTTGGGACTAGAGCAGAGGAAAATGAAGCTCTTTCCTCCGCTGTGATCCCTGTCCACGATGAGGTGCTTGCCCTGAAGGAGCAGGAGATCCTCAAAGGGTTTAGCTTGCAGGTCATGCTGTCCTTGAACAACTTGCGTTTCAAGATCTCATTTTCGAACCCATGAGTCCTTCTTCAACTTCGTCTAGCATACTTTAACGGTTAGTCTGGTCTTTTCTTCTCTTAGCCCCACTTTTGTAATCACCCCACGTTTGGAAAGATTGTCCCACGTTTCGAAAAAGTATTTGAATATTGTGATTCCGCCCAAAGTTTCATAATCCGGATCATCTCCGATCCAGAGATAAACAAATTTCAATGTCCGGGCACATGTGATTGGGTATTCAAAAATTGAAGAAGCTTGATTCGCTAAAATAGTGTCCAGATGACCATTCAAAAGCGACTCTGAATTCTAACATTCAGAGTATACGTCGGCACCTCAAAGTCTAGAATTTGACTCTGGATCAATAATCCAAAGCTGGAAAACCGCCACTGGTTGATGAAATACATCACATATTAGAGGCCGGCGATCTGCCAGCCATTCGAGTCCGGCGATCACAGCTCCGACGAAGTTACCGGTATAGAAGTAAGTAATCCAGTATATTACCTTCACTCAGGTCCTGCGGAAGTAAATATCGTGACTTTCCAGCTTCTCGATCAAAACTTCACCGTTTCACAAAGAACAAATTGCCCTTCACGAACAAAACTTGCATGCAGATATTCAAGCCGCACGTTCTTCATTTTTTTGCATTCGCGATTGGCTTATAATCCAACTGTTGCCGCTCGGCGCCGTTTTAGCGGGAGATCCTCCTCGTGAGGTGTTGTTCAAGAGCCGTTCTGCCTAAGCACGACGATCTTCTCCCCGGCACATCCGTGGCCGGCATGTGATGGAGGGTCGCAAACTCCTTACAATATGCCTGGTGAATCATTTCTCGATCGCCTACCACGAGACCAGGAAGACCCCAAGCGCCAAGCTCCCAAGCTCAACCCCCACCAGCCCCCAAACTCATTCACCGAGCCACTCCGACACCATGCTCGTCCAAGTTGCCGTTAATGCTGCTGTTGAAAGTTTCCAGGCGGCCGAAAGCTTTGTACTAGGAGTTGATGAACCGTTCAGCACGCACAAAGTCGACCAGGGGAAGTGGCGACCTTGGTCACCGACTTCTGGATCTGTAAGGTTCAGCACATCAAGTATCTCGGAGTACGCATGAACTTCGTCGGCGTCGACTGGTGTCTCTACTCGGTTTTGCTCGGTATTCGGCTCCCAGTTCGTCGCTGGCTCGACATGATGTTTGAAGAGTTTGGGCTCTCCATCGCAAACTTCTTCGGCGGTATGAGTGATTCGGGCCTAGACGTCAAGCATATGATCCGCACCAACCTTGGACTCCAGTGGGAGTGGTGTCTTGCGCACTTAGCAATGTGGCAACGAAAATGGCGTGCGGGCTTGTCAACAACAAGATGGACTCCAAGAATCCAGACATGACCAACTTGATCGAGCGTATCGTCAAGACGGTTCGCCAAGGACGAGATGTCGAGAAGAGGGCGATCTTTTCAAAGTGCTGTGCGAGATGGACAGAAAGCCGACTCGTCTTCTCGACTACAGATCGCACCATTTCCTTGGCATCACGATTGTGATTCGGCGAGTCCTGGAGCTTTGGAATGAGATTGTGAGGTGGTATGAAGCCCGTGCGAAGCAAGCGCAAGCCGAGAACAAGACCCCATAGCCGTTTCTCCTTGAAGATGATCGACTCGAGCTTGTCCAGCTCATGTCGCTGCTTCACCCGATCACGGTTTTGAACCAGAAGAGCCAAGGTGAAAAATGCTCCCAGGTCGACACGCTTCTCCACCTCTACAATCTGCGTCTACAGACGCTCAATGGATCTCGACCAGTTCGTCACTACGAGTCAACGGCTGATCACCCTGCCCATTTCACGACGAACGAGCTTACGCCTACGGTCACACGAACGCGTGCACTACTTGCTGCTGCGTTCGACAGGAACTTCTTTAGTCGCTACAGCGATCGCACCAAGCTCCGCCAACAGTCTCTCGTGTTTGAGATGCAGCCGCTGCTGCACCCGACATTCAAGAATCTCGACGCAAACATCGTAATCGTTGCTCGACTTTGTTGTGCACAGCGTGTCAACAAGCAAGATTCGTGCCATCGCATGGCAAACTGCGTTTGATACTATCATCGGCAAAGCTCGTTCGATCATGATCGCTTTGGCTGCCGATGAGCCTGTGGAGCTTGCTCAAACAACTCAGAGCTCTGGCTTCTCAGAAGAGATCGTGGAAATGATCGGTTCGATCAACGAGCCTCAACTACCAGACGATGTGAGAGAAGGCCAAATCGATGAGGAGCTCCAACGGTGGAGGGCGGAGCCCCATGGCGCTCGGCAGAAACGAAGACGTGTCCACTGAGAACATCCTCCAGTTTTGGCGTCGCCAGGCCAACAGCGGCAACTACAAGTATTTGCCCAAGCTTGCGCGAGTGCTGTTTGCACACCGAGTTCGTCTGCCCAGATTGAACGTGATTTCGGTCTTAGCGGCGTCATGGTGCGACCACAACGCTCGAGCCTCTCAAGCTACAACGTTGAGATGGCTTCCTTCTTGAGCTGCAACCGCGCGCTCATCAACCTGGCTCAGTGCGAGAAGATCTTACTAGGCGATATGGCTCTCATGTCCCTTCACATTCTTGTCGGAGCACTGCCGAAAGATGACGATGATGACATGGACTTCTTCATTTCGCAGCAGTTCTCTACCGTCAATCTTGAGGACGAGGAATTTGATCTCACGCCGTAGTGGCCAAGTTCTTTTCATGCTTCTGCATATTGCGCGTGTAACGCAATACATATAACTCAGCGAATACATACACTATACCATTCTCAATCCATCGGATCATATGTGATTGGATTCTGCTGCTATTTCCGAGCTGACATGCAAACATTGCTCTACTCCACCCGAAAGCCCAAGATAAAGAGCCAAGACAACTGCTAGAAGGAAAGCTACATGTATTATCATCCACGTCGGGGGTTCATTAAATGCAACTTGAAGCTTCATGTGCATTTCGTACTTGAGACTGCTATGGTTCGCGATGGTCCGACCTGTGGCCACTTGATCTTGAACCAGGATCTCTGCAAACTGCTGCTTGCGCTCTCCGCTGGGTTTCCTCCTACCTAAGGTTATTGTTCTTGGTGATGTTCCGCCCTGCTGGCCACTTAAGCTTGGACGCATCATCAAACAGGATCTCTGCAATCTTCCGCCCGCTCTGGACATGTGGCGTGAACTTTATGCGGCGTTGGACAACTCGACGAAGCTCGTTCGGTAGCTTGTCCAAGACGATCTCAACCAAAGTATCCATTGGGACAATCTCGCGAGTGACCGCCGTGCTCGACGCACTGACTTCGAGAAGCACCTTCTCCACCCAGCAAGAATGCTCTTACCTTTCTCTCTTCTCGTCGTCGCGAGAGGATGAATCTGGATCTGGTCAAACTTTTTCTCGACGACGGCGGCATTCTTGTTGCTGTCATCGGCTTTAGGCATGAGAGATGCCAAAATTTGCGAGTCACTGAAACCCTCCGAACATTCCACGGCACGCAAATAATGCAACACGACTGGATTCGTAAACTCCACCCAGGTTTTCTTACCACCGCGCTTGTGGTACTCTTCGAAGCCACGCGTGAACTTCTGGATCTCGTCGCTGCGGAGACCATCGAGGTTGTCTCGACTTTTGGGCTCCGGCGCGGCACCGTAGACTTGGTTTATGGCACAATTCGCTTGCTCACGCGCTACAAGCAGAGCACGACAGTTCATGACCTCTCCGTTGTCGAAATCGATGGCGTGAAAAGTTTATTGTCCTCCTTCTTCGACTTGACCGCACTGACGAGAGCTTCACTGATCGTATGGGCATCAAAAGCAGCAGAATGTTGTTGTTGCACATTGCTCCTCGTCTTCCAAGGCGGAAGTCTGGCTGCAGCGTTGGTCTCGTAATGATTGGGGCGGCCCATTGCTGCCCTCTCAAACAGATGATCTAACTGGTGGTTCAAGTTGAGTTCAAGCCGAGCGGTTGCTTCCGTGACGGCGTGATCCAAACCGCTCGTGAGGGCCGTTTGGAGGTGAGCTTCAAGCTGGCGCTGCGTTGCTTTGATGTCTGTCCGATCTGGATGCTTCGTGTCAAGTTGTAGTTGATCGATCTTCTCCTTACAGAAGTCATTGCCACGGATCGGACAGACAAGTTGGCTTTGGATGTCGGTAGATCAATTGCTCTGGGAACATCTTGCTCGACCAACTGGACCACACGACCAAGTAGCTTCGAATCAAGATGCTCTTTAAAATACTTTGATGTGAGCGCGTGTATGCTCTTCAAGCGCAGACGAGAGATGTTCATCAACCGGACGTGCCGTCCAACTAGCCACAATGACACGCACATGCGACACTACCTTCGCTTCAAAATACTGGTCAATACATGCGTCAAGCTTCTTGTTCAGCAGGTCTTGCACGCTGTCGCGAACAGCGTTCTCAACTCGCTGATTATCTCTTGAGAGTTCTGGCTGGTGAGCAGCTGACGCGAGGCCTTTGCCGTGCTTTTCTCGACCGCTGAGGCGACAACTTTCTTACCGACGACTCGGTCCAAGTATACCTTCGTCCTGAGCTGACGGGAAATGCGTAGTTCCTTCAGAGCACGTTCCACGCTCTCACTCGCGCGCTTTTCAATGACGTTACAGTGGGTTTCCGCGCGGACAACGGCGTCTGATATCATCGTTGCTGAACGGCTTTCGACGGTGTTGAGGTGAGATTCGATCTCATTGGTCAATCGACCTATAGCTTGTGCCACGATACGTTGTGCTTGAGCAGCCGCAGAGGATAGAGCTCCATCGTAGCAGCGTTTCTCCGACGCAGCGAGTTGAATTGGCCACTCCAACTGGAGCTGCGAGAGCTGGATCTGGAAGTTCGATTCCTTGTTACCCAACTGGAGTTCACTGCTTGAGGTTTCTGTGCCGTCCGTGAGACGCAACACTGCCTGACGAACATTCTTCTCAATGTTGGAGTGTGCTTCACCGCGCAGCACAGCCAGTCGTTCGCTTGGGACACGTTCGATATACGCAACACCTTTCGTCCCAACTTCGTTTTCCGCATTGGCAAGTTGCGCTTGAATCTGTTGATGAATGTCGTTCGTGAAGGCAGATAGCCGATCGCGAGCAGCTTGCATGGCCTGCTCGTGGGCACGGCTATGGACATCGACGGGAGCGTGCTGGATAGCTTCTCCGAGCAATCGCCGGGTTTCGTTGGCTTGCTCGTTCGCAATGAGCTTTGACAGCGACTGTGCGGTAGCGTGAAACCGCGCCTCGGTCTCGACGAAGGCTTGGTGAATACGTGCTTCTGTGTTCCGCTGCGTGGCTGCTTGAACAAACTCTTGGGCTTGCATTATGCTAAGCATCTCCTGCTGCACTCGCACGTGCTGCTCGTGGACGCGATCGCCTGGCGAATACTCGAGGTCGACCCTCGCAAGCTCGCTGCTTACCACTTCGATGTGGTCCACAGGCTCCGGAGTTAGCCCTGCTTGTTCCGGCGCTGTTGTCGCCAGCGCATCAGGCGGCAAAAGACGCAGAGCGCGACAGGGCCTTTCTCGTCATGGATAGTCTGCATCGTGCAAGGGTGGGAGATTGCGATCTTACACGGCCGCACCACCACCGCCGATCTTTCCATCTTCGTGCCGGTTTTTAGCGAATAAGAATATGAGTTTTATGGGCCAATCAACAACGGACTAAACGAAGCAAAACGAACTGTCACTGATTTAGTTGCAACTTCGTCCTGTTTAAGTACGATATTGACGATGGGCCAAATCGCCGCGAAGTCACTGCAGGTCTATTTGACGCTTCGCGTTGTTTGAGGGGAAGGCAGCTTCTCAAAGTCTTCGTCGGTGCCGTGCCGGCGATTGAAAAACCGACCTCGTAGAATTCAAGTAAAACCCACAATAACCCCCCACTTTGGCAAATGTCCTATCGGGAGCGAAGCGACTCGGCCCAATTTGAGTTGAACCCGATTGTTTCGAACCCGACGAGCTTTGATTCGGAACCTCGCTCTAGAAATACGAGGGTACGTACAAGAATAGCCGCACAGAAATGATATTGGCATTGCAGCAATAATGCTTTTTCGCTGTCGCCGTCTCCTTGTCAAAGGCGACGTGTCGAACCCATGGATTTCAATTCGTTCCACGCGAAAAAGTTCCAATCCGGATCTTGCGTCGTCGCCACGGAAGACGTGCCGCGTAGTGATATCTACAGCAGTGAAATTCAAGCGACTTTCCAGCATATATCATATCGTTCACAGAGAACACACCTCAAATTTGGCGAGCTGCAGACGAAACGCTTGGTTGGGCTGCACGCACGACCGTTTGCGTCGCACGAAATGGTACGCTTCCAGCAGCGTCATCGCCTTGTGGATCATGAGGTACGCGATCAGCAGTGTCGCTGAGCGAGATACACCGGCAACGCAGTGGATCAGCGCTCGCCCGCGCAGCTTCTCCACGCGCTGGAGAAAGCGCGCAACGATCTGGAAATGCGGTGTCATCTCTTCGTCCACGGCGTCGCGGAGATGCAGCTTGAGGTACACAAACTCTCCTTCAAAGTGGTTTTCGGCCTGAGCCGCACAGTTGCAGACGTGCGTGACGCCGGCGCTGTAGAGCTGCTCCCGACTCGCGGCATTATCGTCGCTGCCCAGCAGAAGATGGTCCATTATGGGCGTCGCCAGCCGTCCACAGGTGGCTGACGGCGCCTGGAAGAGACTGACCCACCAGCGGTGCATCCGCTGCGAGAGCGAGTGCTCGCACTTCAGCGCCTCGAGGATGCGCCACTGAGACTCCACCACCGTGTCTTCCTCCTCGGGGTTGAACTTGGAGAAGACGGCGACGCCTTGGCTGTGGCGACGCTGGCTGTCGCGCCGGCGGTTGTCGCTGCGTTGGGAGCTGCGCTTCCCCACAGCGTACGTGTCGATGTTGCGCTTGCTAGTCTGCGACTGCGTGCGTGTCAACTTGTCCATGGCCGAGTTGAGGAGATTGTGGAGTGTTGATTGCCAACAATGGCGGCGTGGTACAGCAGCCAAGCCAAGCAAGTGCCTGAAAAAAGACCACTTAATGTTCTGTGGAAACAGATCGTGTCGTTTCGACATTGGATCGTAGAGAAAAACCACCATAGCTGCACAGTGGTTTTTCTCGGAGACCCCATCAACAAGATAGCTTCGCATTCACTTTTAACCTTTTTGAAAGTGAAAACCCCCACAAAAACCACGATTGATTCCCTTTGAAACCTGATAAAGATCTCGTTAGAGTGTTGGTCTGGTTCGTTAGAGTGTTGGTCTGGTCCGGGATGGGCAGCTTTGACAAGCAAGAATGGAAGGCAGAGTCGACGGACGGACGGACAGAGGAGCCCACTTCTCCTTTGGCGACGCAGTACTGTACTCCGGTACAGCACTCGGCAGGTGCTTTACAAACAAGAAGCCTCCTTAAAACCCACCGAATGGCGCGCGCTTTCTGGCGTCTGGCGCTGACGGCCGCCGCGGCGGCGCTGCTCGCGACCGACTCGACGCACGCGCACCGCGTGCACAACCTGATCGACTTCCGCGGCAACGGGTACCTGCTAAGCCTCTCAACCACGGGGCCGCAGCAGCCAGCGAATGCCTCCGTGCCGGTGACCGAGGCGTACTTCGACGAAGCGATCGTCGACCACTCGGCACCGCTCTCGCAGCGCAAGTTCTGGAAGCAGCGCTACTTCATCAACGAGGAATTCTGGGCCGGACGCGACTACCCCGTGTTCATGTTCATCGGAGGGGAAGGGCCTCTCGGCGCGGGCGCGCTGACTAACCGCACCTTTATCAACTTCCTCGCGAAGAAACACCGCGCGCTGCTGGTTGCCGTGGAGCATCGCTTCTATGGAAAGTCGTACCCGACGCCCGACATGAGCACCGAAAACCTGCGCTACCTCAGCAGCCAGCAGGCGCTGGAAGACCTCGCGCGCTTCCACACGTTCTTGACCGACAAGTACGGCCTTGAGAGCTCCAAGTGGGTTGGCTTTGGCGGAAGCTACCCGGGAAACCTCGCGGCGTGGGTCAAGCTCAAGTACCCGGCGCTGTTCGCGGGAACGGTCGCCAGTTCGGCTCCATTGCTCGCGAAGAACGATTTCCTCGAGTACATGGAGGTAGTTGGAGACGGCTTGCGCTACTTTGGCGGCGGCGAGTGCTACCACCGCGTCGAGCAGTCGATCCAAGGGGTGCGCAAGCTCATGGACGGCGGTCGCGAAGGCCGCGAGAAGATCAACCAGCTCTTCTCGCCATGCTACCCGATGGTCAACGAATTCGACGACTCAGTGTTCGAGTCCTCGATCATGGGTGCATTCCAAGACGTTTCGCAGTACAACGGCCTGCAGGAAGGTGCGATGACCCTCACGGATGTTTGCAGTCTCTTTGCGGATGAATCCAAGTCGCCGCTCCAAGTGCTCGCCGAGTTCCTCGGGAAGACGCGCACGAAAGACTGCCTCGACTCCAAGTTTGAAGGAGAGAGGAACGCGACGATCGACACTCTCCAGAGGACCGAGTTTGACGGCGAGAGCAGCTCGCGCCAGTGGTTCTACCAGACGTGCAATGAGTTTGGCTACTTTCAGACCACGACGAGCAAGACCTCACCGTTCCACGCGCTTAAGACTGTGACGGAACAGAACACTGGCCTCGAAGTCTGCAAGCGCTTGTTTAACATCAACGTCTCGCCCGACGTCAAAAGCACGAATGTGGAGTACGGCGCGCTCGCCATCACCGTGGAGAACGTAACGTTCCCGAGCGGCACGATCGACCCGTGGCACGCGCTCGCGGTCAAGAACTCGACCTTCCTCCACACAAGCACGGCGCAGTCGGTGTACATCGAAGGCAATGCCCACTGTGCCGACATGTACTACCCGAAGCAGAACGACAGCGCTGCGATCCAGTGGGCCCACGGCAAGATCGCCGCCAACGTGGCCTACTACGTCGGAGAAACGGTCACGACTCCCCAAGTCGCCATCGAGTAAGTGCGGGCACTAACATGACAGGTAGCGATGCCCTTCATTTGGTGTGGATACAAAGAACAAGTACAAATCTGGTTTGCCGGACCTCGAGGTATAGCTTGCCGGATAAGATGGCCAGGACGAGACCCACTGCACACGGATGGCATTTCTCGCATTTTTTGTTCTTTGCTTGTGCACGTCAAGCCTCACAAACCTCATGACCAGTTCAGAAATGTACGACGAGAGCGACTGGTCCGCGTGCTAGTGCTCGTCCGATGGCTGCGACTGATGCGGACTCGACGACGCCCTTGGCTGCTGCTGCAACCTCACATCGTGCTGCACCGTCGTCTCGTGCGACATGTGCTGCGCCTGCTGGACCAACCGACGCAATCCAGCGGACGCGACCAGCTACGTGAGCGTCGAAGACTCAAAAGCTCACGGCGCCGGTGAGCGTCACGGCCGCACCCGTGCCCACAGCGGCCTTCCCGCTCGCACCCGCTGAGCACGCGACCACATGCCTCCGACCAAGTTGCACTGTTCAGTTCTTGCCTTCTACTGTATGAGCGCAAGGGACGTTGGCATGTAGAACACGCGGATAGCCACTTCTTTCTACATTCTCGGCTGATAGAATGTTTTTGGAGAGATATTCGAACCTAATTGGGGAAATTTCGTGATGTGGGTTCATTGGACCCATGTGTCAGAAATCAAGCAGCCAATCGGAGAGCAAAGAGAACATGCCTCGAACGTCACTAAAACAAGGAACACCGAAGGCTGCTGTCGTCCTATCTCACCATTTCCACACCAGACCTCCTTCCGCTCTGTGCCAACAAGAATGTGTGAAGGCGGCGGCGGCGACTGTGGAAATTGCGACTGCGGCAACTGCGGCGACTGCTGCGACTGTGACTGCGACTGCGACTCGTGCACCGACAACTGCTGCAGCTGTGAGTGCTGCAACTGCCAGTGGTGCGCCACTAGCTGGCTCGAATGCGGCACCAACTGCGCGCTTTGCTGCGCGCACGTCGGCTGTGAAAGCTGCGCATCGTGCTGCATCAGCAGAAACAACCAGCAGTATCGACACCAGCCACAGAACGCGTACAGGAGCGTGGAGACGCCGCCGGCGCACATCGTCACTGTGCCCGTGGCTGTGCAAATGGAGCCGATCTGCGGCAGGTTCAAGGAGCCCGTTTGACTCGTTCAATCACATCAAGACGACCGAAAGGCCACTTTTCGACGCGTAGGTCGCTTCAAAGTTCCGCAACATTTATTGACATCTGTATCAATACACCCGGCCATTTTGCGTTTCAGTAAATGGCGTTGAGGCCCTTAGCTTCCAGGATCCCGACGAGTTCCTGCAGCTCAGCAAATTCTGCGTTAATATCCCATGTCCTTTCATTGAGGTGTCACCGATTGATCCACTGACATCGAGCGTGGGCCACCGACCAGCTTGGAGCTTGGAGAAGATCAAGGTGTCTGAGATCACAGCCGAGAGGGTCAGTCGCGACGAACGATTCGAATACACAAATAGCCAAATTCGCCGACCGTTGTAAAAGACCTCAAACGCTCCTGATGAAATCAGTCCCTGAGAGACCGAGCCCATGAGCAGAATCACCGCAAAGCAGCCAATGCGGTTGTCCAGGGCCTTCTGCAGCATTGTCGTGTCCCAGCCCAAAGCGCGGAAAATCTGCGCAGCAGCACACAGCAGACAACACCCATCTCTCTCAGTGAAAAACCACTCAAAGATCAAGCGTGCCACTCAAGCCATTTTCATAACCTACCGTCTCCCCAAACACCATGAGTACCATGGCCACGAGCTGCACATAGCCCAGGAACTGAGCGAGCATCTTCTTCACCGGATCAACCTCAAAGTTGATGCCGTGCACGCGATCGACCATATGCGGGTATTTGTCCTCAAGAAATGTCTTGACCTCCATGAAGTTCTGCTTGAAGCCGCACGACGTGCAGAACTCGACGCGGACCTGGTCGTCAGCAAAGTTGTGCTTCGCTGGGCTGTGCGTGTTCTGTGACGCCGACGCCGACGCCTGGACGCCCAGCGAAAGCGACGGAAACACGGCTGGCACCACCAGCAGGCACAAGACGAAGAGCGCGGCCGCGCGCAGCGGCGAAAGCGAGCGAGCCATTTAGAGCAGCGAGCCGAGCGGAGGGTATCACGCGTTTATTTGCTGTGTGATCAACAGCTTCGAGCACATGAGAGTTTCCTGAGGAAACGGCATGATCTGGTATCAAGTGGACCACATTATGATCAAAATGAAGTGCCACACATTATCATGCGGTGGATTTGTGGAAGTGAAGCCGAAAGCAAGATAGATCACAGGAGAACGAGCGCTTGCACTCATGAGCTTCTGCGACTGCGGCGGCGACGGCGCGTCCACGCAGACGCTGCGCGAAAGTGCGTACGACATGCTGCACGTGGACGACGCTGTGCGCATCGTTCTCGCCGAGTGCAACCCGCTGCCGGTGGAGACCATCGACGCCGCCGACGCGATGCATCGCGTGCTGGCCGCGCCAGCATTCAGCAAGGTACGCTTATTGGTACGCTTATTGTATCAGTTGGATCCACCCAACAAATGCGCATCTGATTGTATCCCGTTATGATAGGAACCGCTGCCGCCGTTCCGGGCATCGATCATGGATGGCTACGCGGTGGTGGCGTCCGATGGCGAAGGAGAATTCCCCGTGGTGAACCGAATTGCGGCTGGCGACGCGCCGACGGGAAGTATCGCGCCGGGCCAAGTCGCGTACATCACGACAGGGTCGCCGGTTCCCGAAGGCGCGAACGCCGTCGTCAAGATTGAAGACACGGACGGCGTGTTCGACGCTGTCGACCAGTCGAAGGAGATCGCCGCCAAGATTCGAAAGGCGGTGAAGCCAGGACAGAACATCCGTGCCATTGGATCCGACATCACGGCCGGAGAAGAGTTGATTGGAGCCAACGAATTGATCTCCGCGGCAGAGATCGGGCTTCTAGCTACGGTGAGTGGAATGTCCCGTGCAGGTCACCGATATCACGTACCAACCATGTGTGTGCGCGGTGACAGGCAGGCGTGAGTCGAGTTGACGTGTACCGCACGCCGGTGGTGGGTGTATTGTCGACTGGCTCGGAACTCGTCAATCCATTCGGGATGACGGAGCCAGGCAAGATTCGCGACAGCAATCGCCCGATGTTGCTCGCGCTGGTCGCCGGGTGGAACGTCGGCACAGTTGACTTGGGCGTGTGTGGAGACGCCGCGGACGCGCTCGAGAAGAAAGTGCGTGAGTCGTTGCAGTCGGTTGATGTGCTGATTACGAGTGGCGGCGTCAGCATGGTACGTTGACTTTTGCTGAGAACGCACGTGTATCCAGCTAAACGCGTTCTGACCATGGTAGGGTGACCACGATCTGATCAAACCATTGCTCGAACGCATCGGTAAGGTCCACTTTGGGCGACTCCGCATGAAGCCGGGTAAGCCCACGACCTTTGCGACCGTGGATGTCGACGGGAAGAAGAAGATCGTGTTCGCGCTACCGGGGAATCCCGTGAGTACGTTCACGACGTGCCACTTGCTCGTCCACCCGGCGCTGAAAAAGCTCCAAGGCTCGACCGAAGGCAAGTGCCGACAGACGCGAGTGTACGCGACGCTCACTCATAGCATCAAGCTTGACCTGGAGCGACCGGAATATCATCGTGCGACGATTGCGTGGGATTTCAAGAGTCACAAGTTTGTCGCCACGAGTACGGGTCGCCAAATTAGTTCCCGTCTCTTGAGGTACTGCAAGTCGGATGTGTTGAACAAGTGTGTATTATTCGTCTCAAAGCATGTACTGATTTGATTGTAGCTGCCGAAACGCAAATGCGCTGCTTAGTCTGCCGACTGGAACTGAGATCCGCCCGGGTGATGCCGTGATTGCGTTGTTGCTCGATGACGCTTTTGCGAATGTCGTTGGTGGGTTGGACTTGGGTACTGCACCACCGAATTCAGTGCCACTTCCAAACCATGGAAAAACTGTTCCCAAGTCGCATGGCCCTGGCACTGGTATGGGTGCCAAGATTTTCCGAGCTGGTGTTTTGACGGTAAGAACTGTGTAAACGCGAAGGAACTCGCTGCGTATAGGTCCTGATTGGAAACTCCAACTGTTTTTTTGACTACTAGATAAGCGACCGCGTGTCGAAGGGCGAGTCAAAGGATTTGAGCGGCCCAGCTATGGTGGAGATGCTTGCTCAAGTGAAAATAGTCAAGTTCGAGGTCGTCGCTTCAGCTGTCGTGCCTGATGAGGTGGATCAAATCCAGGCAATCGTGAAGAAATGGGCTGACGAGGATCTGGTGGATCTCGTTCTCACGTCTGGAGGCACGGGATTCAGCCCTCGCGACGTGACCCCCGAGGCCATCAAAGCCATTTTGCACAAGGAGATTCCCGGCTTCGTGATCGCGATGCTCGAGAGCTCGTTGAAAATCACCGCCAAGGCCGTACTGGCCCGCCCCGTAGCCGGAATTCGAGCCAAGACTCTCATTATCACGCTGCCCGGCAAGCCCAAAGCCGTGGTGGAGAACTTTTCCGCGATAGAGGAAGTGCTGCCGCATGCATTGCACCTCGTGCGCGATGAGCCACATGAACATCATCGAGCGAACCCATCGCTGCAGTACACTTAATACGGAGGAGCGTTCATGTCTAGTATCGTAAATAAATTGACAGGGATTGTTCTTCGAATCTCCTGGTTGGCAATATTTATAACTATTTACAATTCTGCTACCTGTGTCCACGCCCACTCCTGTACCAAAAAGAGACAGGGGGAGTGCGTGGCGTTGCCTATATGTGTAATTAGGATCCACTGTTTTGATTGGCGCGAGGTGATCCCTGCCCCCCTCTTTGTTGGGAAACCACTCGCTTACTGAAGCTCTTAACCGCGAAGCTCCCGCCCGCCTCGCCACCTCCGCTGCCCGCCGCGACTGTTTCTCTCTCCCTCTCTTTCTGCACCCAACAGCAAGGATGGCGACGATCACGGAAGACGAGCAGATCGCGCTCTTCAAGATGAAGAAGCTCATCAAGTCGCTGCAAGCGGCTCGTGGGTAGGTGCCGAGTTCTGGTCATTCTAAAAGTGAAAGCAACAAGTGAAGCAAACTGGGTTGGCTTGTGTTGTTGTTGTGCAGCAACGGCACGAGCATGATCTCGTTGATCATCCCGCCTAAGGACCAGATCTCGCGTGTGAGCAAGATGCTTGCGGACGAAATGGGCACGGCCTCCAACATCAAGTCGCGTGTGAACCGTCTGTCCGTGCTCGGCGCTATCACGTCGGCGCAGCAGCGTCTTAAGCTCTACAACCGCTGCCCACCAAACGGCCTCATCATATACTGCGGCACGATCGTCACGGACGAGGGCAAGGAAAAGCGCGTCAACATCGACTTTGAGCCGTTCAAGCCGATCAACACGTCGCTGTACATGTGTGACAACAAGTTCCACACGGAGGCGCTCGGCGAGCTGCTCCAGGACAATGACCGTTTCGGATTCATCATCATGGACGGTAACGGAGCGCTCTACGGTTCGGTCGCTGGCAACACGCGTGACATTCTTCACAAGTTCAGTGTGGAGCTGCCCAAGAAGCACGGTCGTGGTGGTCAGTCGGCGCTGCGTTTCGCGCGTATCCGCATGGAGAAGCGCCACAACTACGTGCGCAAGGTCGCTGAGTTTGCCACGCAGATGTTCATCACCAACGACCGACCGAACGTCACGGGTCTCGTGCTGGCCGGTTCGGCCGATTTCAAGAACGAGCTGAACGCTAGTGACATGTTCGACAAGCGTCTCTTGGACATCGTCATCAAGGTCGTGGATGTGTCCTACGGTGGCGAGAACGGATTCAACCAGGCGATCGAGCAGGCGGCGGAGACGCTCGCGAACGTCAAGTTCGTGCAGGAGAAGCGATTGATCTGCAAGTACATGGAGGAGATTGCGCAGGACTCTGGCAAGTACTGCTTCGGTATCACGGACACTATGAAGGCGCTAGACATGGGCGCTGTTGAGACGCTGATTGTGTGGGAGGATCTACCGCACCACCGCTTGACGCTGCGAAACGAATCGACCTCAGCCGAGACGTTCAAGATCCTTGCACCTGCCGAGGAGAGCGTTGCCTCCAACTTTATCGATCCCGAGACTGGCGCCAAACTGGAAACCCTGGACCGCGTCCCGCTTGTGGAGTGGTTTGCGAACAACTACAAGGACTTTGGTACCACGCTCGAGTTTGTGACGGCTCGATCGCAGGAGGGCTCGCAGTTCTGCAAAGGGTTTGGCGGCATCGGTGGCATTCTCCGCTGGAAGGTCGACTTCATGGAGCTCGGCTACGACGACGAGCTCGAAGATGACGACGAGGACTACTTCGACGACGACGTGTTCATGTAAATCTAAGTATTCAGTGTTAGAGACGGAAAGACGACGAAATCGCAAGGGTGCGTGGAGCCGCGCGACACGGAACCATACGACCAAGACATGGAAGAAGAGAAAGGCAACGAGAGAAGCGGACAGATTGGCTGCCTGGCGCAAGGGGAGAAGCCCCTTCCATCTTCCCCACGCTAGTAGTCGAACTCTGTCGTGCAACCGTGTGCTCAGAATGAATAGGAAACTCTACACATCACGGCTCTTGTTTCTCGTCATGGTGATTGATGGCCGACTAGCCTCTCACTTTCGCTGGTCTCTCATCACCATGGGCATCCATGCCCAGTGGTTCATTCAAGAATTTCTCCTTCCTTGAGCACACGCGCACACTTAACACCCAACTCCACCTCGAGTCCTGACATCGACCGTGATGTTCGCTCCTCCGACCCCACGCGCGAAACCCCAGAGCCGTCTTTCGTCCGAGGAGCTTGCTCGGCTCCACGCCAAGATGGCGTTCTATGAGCAGCCAATCACGACTTTCAACCGCCCTGTGGAGAACGATCCCTCGGAGCTCGTTCGCTCGACGCGGGCGGTGCGCAGCAGATCCGTGCTCTCGCCCATCGCCGAACGGAAGAAGAGCAAGACTCCGAGTATTGAGCGCGCGGATCCCGTGCCACTGTGCTTCCTTGTGCGCTTTGCACAACGAACCTTCAAGGCGCTTCGAGTGCTGCTCTCCCCTCGCAAGCGGCACGAGAAAACGACGGTGGCGACCGCCATAGCGCTCGCAGGTGCGATGAACGAAGAGTTTGCGACAGCCGCGCGCAGACGCCACCAAGAGCTGGATGACTCGACGCGCTTCCGCCTCGAGCTCGCGGGCATCCGCATCCAGAGCGCGCCGTTCACGTATTCGGTCTCGGTGTGAGGCGGACACGTACAGACAGACGCCACCACTGTAGCCTAGCGCATCCAATTCCATCAACCTTTTTTGCGGCAACATATCCTGCAAAAATCGTCGTTTTTGTGCCTTCAATAGTCACTTTCACGGGGCATCTGCACGCACAGGCACTGAAACGAGGCTATTAGAGTGACAAAGTTGCCGTTGCAGGTTTTCCGCCCCCACTTTCATTTTGAAGGGAAACCAGCCTCAACAATCACCGCCACCATGGACATGACGTTCAGCGAGATGATGCTACAGGCGACGAGCGCCAGCGACGTAGCCGTCGACGACCCGGGCGCTCTGCCCGTGTGCGAGCCGCTGGAGAAGTGCCGCTCGAAGGATCTGCGCCGCGAGGTGTACCGGCTCAAGCTACGTGTGGTGCGCAAAGGACCGGACACGAACGACCACAAGAACGGATACATCGCGCTGCTGCGCGCGCACTGGAAATACCACCCACTAAATGACGAGCTTGTTGAGGGTGGCACTAGCTGTGAGCTCTTGGGGACGCGGCGCCTTCCGTCTCTCGACTGCACGACGGCACGGCCATCGACACTGGTCGTTCCGCCGACCAGCTACGCGCCATCACTGCCAGTTTCGCCGCTCTTCTCCAAGACGCAGTTCAAATCAGACACTACGAGTTTGCCAGCTGGAGAGAGCCTCACTCCACCGGTGCGCATCTCACCCCTTGTTCCACTTCCGCCAGGCTCACCAACTCCCCTTGTGGAGTCGGAGCGTGGAAACAAGTCGACGGTTGCAAAGCCGAGTCCGCATGCGCTCACTCCGAGCCAAGCGAGTGTAGTCAGCGACTACACCACAGATGCAGAGTGCGATTCGAGCCAATCGAACCATAGCACAGACGAATCTGATAGGGTCCAGAATGAAGAATGTGCTTCGTGCTCCGAGACCGATCAGCCAGTGGTTCCGCAACGATCACCGCGCATCTCCACCAACGTTGTCGAAGATGAAATTATTGAGAATCCTCTCGTCGAAGACTCCTCGCAGCAGCCACCGAATCGATGTCGAGAAGATTTTGACGCAATGGCGAATCACACGCAGTATTGGGAGAGCCGTCTTGTTGTGTCGAAGCGCAAGATCCATGAACTTATCGGTGAGATTGAAGGATCAGATCAGGATAACGAGACGTGTTTGTTAGAGGATGAGCTCTGCTACTACAGACGAGAGCGCAAGCGCGCACTGTGCTCGCTCTGGAAGGCATGAACGTCAAGTCACAGCGCACGCTGAAGACCATTTGCGTGAGAAAGCATTGGCAGTCAAGTATTGCATGGATGCGTATTTCCCTGAGGGACTAAATATCGTAACATTTTAGAGATCTACTGATGTTTGGCGCTTGCGCATTTGGAAACTCCACCGTTGGAGAAAACTCGATCGTTCTTCGTCCACATCGAGGGATTTTCGAGGAGATTGAGCGACCAACTCTGGACTGTCATCGTCGTTGAACTCCAATACTTGTGCGGTTGCTGGGCACGGTGAGGTCACGTCCATGACTTGTGTATCCCGCGGATCCCATAGGGTGTAGTCAATGTCAGCGTCGGTGTCGGACCAGTCCGATCTGGAGTTTCGCGCTTGTGAATACCGCGCTAGTGGGGAATTCGCTTCCTCTTCATCAGTCAGGGATGGCCTACGAGAGGACGACGATGACGACATGGTCTTAGTGCGAGCGAGCGAGCTACGAATAGCTTCCCTGTTCGCGTTCTTCCCAGCGCCAGTGATATTGGTGGCTACTGCGCAATGAGATTCTGGTTCTTGCTCGTCGGGCCATTGCTTCTCGACGGGTGTACTTGAGTTACCAAAGAGCAGTCCCTGAATCAAATCGTCTTCACGCTCTATTTCCCTGGTGCGATCGACCTCAAGCGCAGAGATGTCACTGGCAAGAAGCGTTGAACCCGCGCTGAAGCTGGGCTGCTTGGTCAGCTCAGCATGTTCTGCGATGAGGAGAGTGAGACCGTCTTTGGCGTCGTGCAGAATCGGCTTCACCGCCGGCGACTCATCTTTAAAGACAAGCGTCGTACCATCGTCTTCGAGTTCAGCGGTATCCGCGTCACTTGGAGCGGTGCCATCGCCAACAACTCCACCTCGCAGCTCCTCCAGCTCTTCCTGAAGCATGCAACCAACAGGTCCGCCCGTCGAATGGCGGCGATCCACGCTCGAGGAAATCGAACAGCCTTCCCGAGAATGGTGACCAGAGACCACAGGCCGCCGATGATGGGAAACAAAGTTCTGGAAATCGTTGCTCTTGGTATTCCAGTCCGACGTCAACGGTCGATCCGAAGTCGGTTGGTTCTCCAGCTCCTGTAGAATGGGAGTCGACGTATGACGAAGATATCCTCGAACTGAACTCGACGCATCATGAGTGGTCACTCGAGTGTCTTCCTCAGCGAGCACAGGGATTGCGCTCTGACTGGGTGTGGCAATGAGCGGAGTCTTGAGCACTTGGCTCATCCAATGAATCCAAATGTTCATCTCTCGCTCGGTCGGAGCTGCCATGAGGAGGCATCTTCCGCTGGGCACGTTGAGCTGAAATCGCCAGATCGAAGAAGCCGAGCGACCGGTTTTGCGAGCATTCGCGGGCATAATCTCGAGCGCCTCGCGCGTGCAGTTTGTCAGATCGATCTCGTCGCGAAGCTTGCCGTTCTCGAAGGTGAAATACCGAAGCTTGGTGTGCGTAAGCTCAAAGTGGCGCGTCTTCCAGTTCTTTCGACCGAACAGTCGCCCGGACCCGCGCTTGAAGAGCACTCCAGCGTGGAGCACGAGTTCATCTTGGCTCTCAGACTTGCGCGGCATGAAAATATTGACAGTCTAGTAGCTTGATTCAAGTGGCCGGGACGAGATGGATGGAGGAATGATGAATGGCGACAGCACGCAGCTCAGTGGTGTTCACTGCTATGTCGCTCCCCCCAAACAAAATGTTGATGGTTGGAAAACCTGGTGAGCTGACAAAGAAGTCAACAGAACCAGTCACACTCGAGTCCAGAGTGTGACCAGTTTGGAGTGCGACTTTGGCTTTGGGTACCTAGAACCTTAAGCGGAAATTTGAAACACAGAGGGGCAGACTTCTGACTGGCTGAGACCCGGAGCAGCTGCTGAGATAAATTTGCTGGGAAGCGGCGTCTCATGCGCTGGCCACGACCGGTGGATCTGCGTCATTTCCCGTCCAATGACAATCGAGCAGTCAATGTGTAAATGCTGCAGCAGAACAAGAGAGCATGTCGTGTCTCACAGAGGTGTCTCTGAGTCGAGCCATCTCACTCCCAGACTCGGGAAGATGTTGAGCAGATTCGAGCTGGAATCCAGTTGACTGGAGTCAGCCAATGTACGCAAAACAGTACTTGGAGCGGCGCTAGGATCATCGAAGTTTTGCCAATGATGTGATGCAAACTTCACAAGTCTGCATCCAGAAGTACTAGACGCAGTGTAGCCATTCCACCAGGGTACAGTTACTTAATCGTTTGTCGAAATGGCCCAATGGCCCGCCACCTGATGTTGAACGACTGGATTAAGTTGATCGCGGGAGCGGACTCGTGGCGTGCGTGTGCACTCTTTCAGCTGGTTGAGGGAGGGGGTCTGGACGACTCGGTCGTTGTACTGCTGTCGTAGCTTCGCCAGGCGTCAGTATTGATGCCAAGCTCAACTGATCGAGTCGCATTGTGTCGTGCTCTACAGCTCCACCGTTGCTACGTCTTGGCCTCGAGATGGGGACACGCCGCGATGGGTGCGTCTGCCGAGTGACTGAACGGCCTCACTGTCGTCAACGACGGACAATTGCTCACAAAGAGCTTAGAGCCTGTGCTGGGGCGACATGATGTGGTGGTGGCTGGGTCCTGCTGGAAGGCTTGAATCGGAAGGTCGCGCAGCGATCCGTGTACCTCGCCATCCACCTCGTTATCGTCGTAGTCTTGCGTTCCGCGTGAAACGAGACCTCACTGGAGTGCAGCTCTATCATCTCTTGCTTCGGCTCTCTCGGTTGTTTACCGTATCTAACCTGTGGAGTTGCGGCTCACATTTCGGGTGACCCTCACGCATCAACTTGAGGCAAGCCAACGGCTGCAGATATTGCTGCACCCTTTCAAGATTTCAGCCAATGCAGATGACGCGCTTGGCGCAGCGAATGATCAAGAGTCAGCGACAGCGCCATCACCGCGCGGCTGATGGAACGACAGGATGGGCTTAACATTATCACTCGCAGTGCCGACCCATGGACAAACTCACAAAGGACGCACTCCATATCGGCTGGCAAAAATTCCCTGAGAGGTCTGATTGGCATTGGACAGCGAGCATCTCATCGTGGACTCAAGTCGAGTTTACAAATATACCGTATGTATGTTGGAGTTGGCATCGACTTTGCGGACTAGCTTCGCGGACGAGAGAGAAGGTGGAAGCTGGGCAGTGCTGGTGGAGTCCACGGAGCGGAGATGCATGATAAATGTAAGGTGCCCCGTGGAATTGAAACCAGAGAGGGCGAAGTCTAGCGGGGGATAAATCGACCAGGGAAGTGTAGAGCAGCGCTGAAAAAATATGGTAAGGGGTGCACCCACATCGAATCCGTTGTAAACTGCAATATACTGATACTTCATTCACTTCGACCTACTGATTCAGTATTCACATTCTAACTTGGTAATTCTGTCGAAGAGTACGGTTCGTGGTGAACCGCTGAACCGCCCCACTAGGGGTAATCTCTCTAAATCTCAACATCTGGATCTGATAAATCGCTAGATTTGAGAAATTGCTCGGCTTGCGCACCACAAACGGCACGCGCTTTGGCCCCCTCGAACTTGCGGTCTAACCTGGTTGGAGCATTTCTTTCAAGAGCCGACGAAAGCAGCAAGATGGTGGCGCTCGTGAAGAAGACGGCTGTGCCTGCCTTGAAGTGCGTCGCACGCGCTAGCACCAAGACCGTCACACAGCATGGGACTAACCGCCTTCTCCTCTATGAACCGTAGGGCGGCCGGCCAGCAGGTCCGTGGCATGGCCACTGAAAAGCAGAGTACGATCGATGCCTGTTGAACTGCTTCTTTTCCCTCATGCACAATGGTCTAATTTGTTGGCGTCGTTCTCCAACGTGTTTTAGTCCAGATGCGTATCGTTGCGACGTCCAACATCGCCAAGATCACCAAGTCGATGAAGATGGTGTCGGCCGCCAAGATGCGCGGCGCCGAAAACCGTCTCATCGCCGGCCGCCCGTTCGTCGCGTGGCTCGACAACACCTCGGGCAAGAACCGCGTGATCGAGCGCGACGGCGTCGTGCCCACCGAGGAGCTGGACGGCGAGAACAACCTCTTTGTCGTCATCTCGTCGGACCGCGGTCTCTGCGGCGGCGTCAACTCGGGTATCGCCAAGGCCGTGCGCAAGCAGTTTGCCAACTACGACAAGTCGAACGCGCAGCTCGTCGTGCTCGGCGATAAGGGCCGTGCGCAGCTGCGTCGTGACTTCAGCGAGGTCATCCGCGCCTCGGCCACCGAGGCGTACGCCAACCCGCCGACGTTCACGGTCGCCAGCGCCATCGCCGAGGTCGTCCTCGGCGAGGCCCGCGAGAACGAGAAGGTCCACGTGGTGTTCAACAAGTTCGTGTCGGCCATCGCGTACATGCCGTCGATCCGCTCGCTCGCCGTGTCGGCCGCCTCGGAGGACTTTGACCAGTACGAGCTCGAGCCGGAGGATAAGAATGAGCTGCTCGCGGACCTCAAGGAGTTTGAGATTGCCAGCGCGATCTTCCACGGTATCATCGAAAACTCGACCTCGGAGGAGAGCTCGCGTATGTCGGCGATGGAGAACGCCACGAGCAACGCGCAGGACCTCATCCAGGCGCTCACCCTCAAGTACAACAAGGCTCGTCAGTCCCGCATTACCACCGAGCTCATTGAGATTATCTCGGGTGCCGCTTCGCTCGACGGTTAAGCTGTGCGTTGTTCGGTTGGTTTGCGCCCGCGCGCCCGTGGCCGCGTGCGTGGAAGGTGTGGATGACGTAGCACAAAAGGTTTCTTGAGATGCTTTGTGGTCTGCAAGATGCTGGCTGTAGCGATGCTCATGAACTGGAAATAAAGCGACAACCATTATGGAAAAATGATGAAATAACATTATGTAAGCAATGCTCACAGCGGGGTGGACGAGAATGGAGACTGCATCTAATGACGACAGCGCACATGAAAGTAAACGTTTCTTTACGATTCGATCGAGATAAACTCTTCACCAAGTATAGGCCCTCCGTGTACGCCGTTAGAGCTCCGTCGCAGAGGGATGTACGCCTGCCACTGCTGAAGAAGGCGTCATTTGCATCAAAGCAATACACTGCACCTAGCGGCATGTGTGTCTGTGCACTGCTCAGAGGCGGTCACAAAAGCAAGAACTTAGAGAGCTCCGAACTCCACGGGGCATCATATGCTTCCTGTAGTTGTTTGGCATGAAGGCAGGGGTACACACACGTCCGCACTCTTTGGACAGATCTATGAAGTCTGGCAATAGCAGAGATCTGCTAGTGCTCATCCCAGGTTGCTATGCACAATAATCTAGCATGCCCCGGCATGCAAAGCCTACTCGACTGAGTGATTCAAGAGCTGTAAGAAGTATGGAGACGAATTGTGGTGCGGAGAAATGGAATCACATGTCGAGAATATGAATAAGATGGAACAAGAGTTGGGAAGGTTACCCCCGCGAGGGGGGTTCAGAAATTGAATGAAGCCGCATGTGTTGAGTCGATCCCACGGTAATCTTTAGTAAAAGGCGAAAGATTAGTTCGTGATGAAATCAACTCTGCGGGTTGGTTAGCCTAAGTAACACCCACCCACCAGTCTACTTCAGAACTTCCCGTACGCAGCATCGTCAAAACTTTACGAAATTCACAACAACTTCAAAAGAGTGACACTGGTGCAAAGCTGAGGGAAACCTCTTTGCCCTTCATCTGAGGTGGGTGTGATGACGAGAAGTAAGAGTCGCTCAGCGCGAGACACGCGGCGTTCGAGAAGCCATAGCCACGACCGCAGGTACACTCATGGGCGGAAGGACAAGTCGCTGGATCGGTTGAAGCCGCGGTCTTCGCTCCGGAGGTACAGCAGCCGAAGCCGAAGCGGCAGTCGCAGTCGCTCACGAGATCGAAGTAGAAGCCCCGCAAGAGGACGACACGACGCCACCCACGGACGTGGTAGTCGGTCTCAATCGCGAAGTCAAAGCTTAGATCGCTCCCGAGTCAGCGCCCGTCAGCGAAGCGTCTCGCGCAGTCCATCTCCTCGCGGGACACGCCATGCGTCGGACTTGTCATCAGCCACTGGCGACTCGGACGATGAACGTCAGAAACGCATAAAGAGAAAGACCAAGAAGAGCAAGAAGAGGAAAAAGGACAAGAAGAACAAGAAGGCGTCCCGACGCAGCGTGTCGCCATCGCCTTCGAGGCAGGAGACCACCAGGGCCGGTCCTGGTGGTAGCGTGGTGCTGCCGCCCTCGACCACCGAGATGACGACCAAGCGTGACGGGACCAAGAGCTTCTTTGATCGCTTGCGGGAGCAGGAGTCGGCCAAGGAGATTGTGGGCACGGTCCACGCGGGCGGTGGTAGGCAGACGGTTGCGAGTGCTTCGAGCGGCCAGTGGGAGTGCAGCAAAGCCGGCTGCGGCCACAAGAACTCCAAGTACGCAGGCGCGTGCAGCAAGTGCGGCGCCATGAAGCGCATGTCCGAGTGGCGATAGAGTGGTAGGAATGAACCGCTAAAATAGAACGAACGGCTGAGCCATCCTGAGTAGCAAGTCTCATTCGCGCGTAGATTCAGCGGGATTGGTCTCTTCACTAGTGGTCGGTGGATGATAATGAATCAATGCAGCACAACCGATCACTTTGTAGCTACGGTAGATTGATACGTTATGGTCTCCTCATTCCGATTCCAGAAAGACCACGCACTCGGGAAAACTCATTCGATCCAGAGGGCCGAGTGAAGGCTTCACTGCTGTTGGATCCAAATTTGCAAAAAATCAGGCACTGAAAAGATCAGTATTTACCATCTACTAACATGTTAAAACATTGCTAAATCAGACATGCAAACCTCATTTTTAAGGTTTTGAAAAGCAATCAAGTGAGGCTATTTCTAGTAAATACCTGTTTTCTTATGGGTGCTTTGTAGGCGCTTGGTCCAACTGTTGTTGTGAGAGAGTGCACGCATCTGCTGGGCATCCAACACTGACCAGAAACGTCGAAGAGAGAATAAGGCTTGGTTGCCTCCCTTCCTTCCTTCCGCTCTCGACGCGCAGCCATCACTGGTGCTCATTCCACTTCCTCTCGTCCCGCCACCATGGCCACCGAACAGACGCTCCGCACGGGCGTGCTCTTCAAGAAAGGCTCCGGCCAGGGTCCCTTCGGACGCCGCAACTGGAAGCCTCGCTACTTTGTGCTCACGCCGCGCAAGCTCACGTACTACACGTACGAGGACGGCGAACTCAAGGGTGAAGTGGATCTCTCGGGCTGCAACGAGCAGTCCATCGAGGTGATGCCCGCCGACTCGATGAAGACCGGCAGCTCAGCGTCGACGATCTGGCGCATCGCGATCAACGGGTCGGACCGGCGCTTGATCGTCGCCGCCGGCACCGAGATGGAGATGAACGACTGGGTCGAGCAGTTCCTCGTCGCGTTCCACATCAACAGCGGGCAGCCGGCGCCGCAGCGGCGCTCCCTCATGCAAGCGCCCGCGTCGGCACCTGCTCACGGCACCATCACCAATACTCACAACATGGACGGCGACTACGCGCGCAATTCGATCACTGATTTCCAGAACTTTGCGTCTGCGCGGCGATCTGTCGGCGGCTCGGTGCGCGCCAGTCTGGGCGTGCATCCAGGACAAGAATTCCGTCTCTCGGACGAGCACGAGCGCCAGAAGCAAGCGGAACAGCAGCGCATCGAAGAGCACCGTCAACTTGCTGCTATGGAGGCGGAGCGTCTTCGCGAGGAGGAGCTACTGCAGGCGCATTTGAGAAGCCAGGCTGAGGAGCGTCGCAAGCAAAAGGAGGCGCTGGCCGCGCAACAGCAGCAACAGCTGGACACTGAAAAACAGCGAGAGGCGGAGGAGCTCCGCATGAAAGAGCAGCAGCTTGAGGAGCAGCGCCGACTGAAGCGCGAGCAACACGAACACGACCGACAGGAAGCTGAGCGAATGCTGCGAGAAATGGAGCTGCAAGAAGAGGAACAAAAACATGAAGAAGAGATCCAGCACCACTTTGAAGAGGAGCATCGTGTGATTGAAGTGCACCGTCGTGTGGTCGAGCCCGCCAATCCAGTGCCAGTGGCGCCGCCGTCTCCCGCGCGGTCGCCGGTTGTCACGCCGCCGTCTCCCGTGCGGTCACCGGTTGTCACGCCGCCGTCTGCTCCGTCTCCTCCGCCGCGCTCATCGCTCATCGGTGACGCGAAAAAAGAAGCCATGATGCGCCAGCAGGCCGAGCACAACAAGCGACGAGAGGCCGCGATCAAGCAGCAACAGGAGCAGATGCGCCAACAATTCCAGTCGCAGCAGCAGCGCACACCGCCGCACAGCCCGGCGAGGTCCCAGCAGGCAGCGGAGCTTGAGCGCGATGCGTCGGCGCAGTTCAAGAGCGCGACGTCGGTCGAGTTCTGATGACGCGTGCGGTGGCCAAGGCAGCTTGCGCCTGGGGCGCGTGCAAGCAATTCAAATCATGCGACCGTCGCAGTGTCTCGGCACTTGAGCAGTGCTGGGCTCTAAAAAAATCTGAGCAATCAAGGGTTCGCGTTAACTAACCTTGCGAACCTCTAAGATGTAATAAATAACCGCTCCAGGCAAGTGTAAATTACGAGACCTGCAGGTTTGGTCTCGTGCTTGAAGCCGCGGTGAGGTGCAGAAAAGATGCCCGATTGGAGTCAGGAACAATTCAACTACCATTCAAAAATGCGTACCCTGAATAAGATGATTTAGGTGGTATGCTCGAACGGCTTCAACTACCTTTCATAAATGATGACCTGTTTCGCTTCGATTCCTTCAGTGGAGTGACTGAATCCACTGTTCCATCGCACTGTTGTGTGCATTGCAGAATCGAACGCACAAAGTTCGAAGCGGAAGCCAAATCAAAACGCATGGCCGAGTTGCTGCTGGATGATGCGCGCACACAGCGCGACTGGCCGATGCAACAACACGACGCCGACGACGCGGAAGAGAAAGCGCCAACGGCAGTTGGAACGACCGCACCAACGCTGGCGCAGCCGCGTAGCGTGCGTCAGCAGTACCCGCTCAACATGACCGTCGACTTCACCAAGCTGCGCGTGCGTTGGCGATGCACACGTGGAATCGGCGTTGATCAGCTGACGCGTGGCTTGTATGGAGAGCGCAGGCGAATGCATTGCGGCGCTACTTGGCGTTCCACGGCATCCAGGAAGTTGTCGGCAGCTCGCGCGACCAGCTCGCGATTGCCGTTGCGCGGTGCGGACAGGCGCATATTGCGTCTCGACATTGAGATGCATGGAGTTGACGTGTGTGCGTTTTGTGGATCAGGCACTTCCATGATCAGTGCAAACTCACGGACGAAGAAACCAGCATCGCGTCGTTCCTCAACTATGTACGTCGGAACGTCGATTTGCTTTGGAGGTCGTGAGGGCATTCTGATGGAGTTTGTATGTAGATCAAAGGCGGCCGCGTCTATCCAGAAGCAAGCGAGAGCGACTCGTCTCGGAGCTTCGATGAACTGGAAAGCGGTGGGTTTGAAAATGAAGCTCAGGTGCATCGCAACGTCTCGTTCGATGGATTACACGTTGACGGAGATACGGACAACCACTCGTCGTCGTCGTCTTCGTCACCGACAGAGGGAGATGAGGTGCTGTAGTTCACCGTCATGCAGTGTTCTTCCTCTATCTGATTGAGTTGTTTTCTCGGGCAATGCCTGTATAGGATGCGATGAGCGATGACTCGCCGCCTCTGAAGAAAGTGAAGCGGCTTCGTTCGCAGGGATCAGCTGGCAAGACGCTTCGACTCCAAGTCAAAGCCTCTGGTTCGTCGTCGTCGTCCTCGGGCGCTGGCAAGAGCAAGAACAAGAGCAAGAACAAGAAGCAGCGCAAAGCGAGGCTTTACTGCGTCTGCAAGGGCGCGAGCTTTGGCAACATGATCGCGTGCGACAACAAAAAGTGCTCGGATCGCTCCAACTGGTACCACATGGGCTGCGTGGATCTGGACCCTTCCGACGACCCGCCAGAGACATGGTACTGTCCGTCGTGCCAAGAAATCGACGCCGAGGACCTGCCTGAAAACCGTACGTGCAGCTTGACTGTCTGTTGCAGCTCCTACTTCTGATGAACTAGAATGCGTGCGACTAGAGTATCGCAAACCGGTGGCGAGCGTCACGTACGGCGACATGATCTCGCACGCGCTCACTGCACTTCCGGATGGAAAGGTAGGCCAGCTTGATCTCGATGGCGATCCAGACTGATGCTGATGCGTGGTGTGCTGACTGGGTCGACAGGGATCTTTCAAAGAGATTTGTGACTTTGTTGAGACCGAATACGAGAGCCAACTCAACTGGAAGCTCGAAAGGTGGGTGGCGTGGCGTAGCACCTCGTTTGGGCGGTGATGAGACCTGCGCTTATCCATCGCTTTTCATTCGGTTGAACAATCAGCGACCAGCGCAAGTCGCCTGTGTGGAAGTCTTCGGTGCGCAAGATCTTGTTCTCAAACATGCGCTTCCGCAAGCATTCGGAGGACAAGGGCGTGTTCTGCTTGGCGGCATGAAGTCTTCGCTTATGTATGAGTCGTCGAGGGATGTGAATACACCCTGACGAACAGTGGGAAGAGAAAGAGAGAAGCCGACGCATGGGGCTTGATATGTGGAAATTCATGCGTTATGCATCTTCAAAAATTCATCCGGTGACAATTGAGAATCAAGGAAGCATTTCCGGCTGGAGTGACAAGCGGTGGGCAAAGTTGCCCAAACGCAATGTAGAAGAGTCTGTGCTTGTGCATCAACATCGTGTTTGTTTTCGTTTAAGAATGAAAATAGCGACGCGTCTCGTTTTCTTCTTCCGCCGACGCAATAAAATCGGATAGGGAGCCCATTCGCACTGGAAAACAAATGCAGCTCCGCCATTGCGTTTTGGTGTCCGGCGCACGTCAACTTAGTTGGGGTCTAGGTCAGGCAGGTCTTCGTCGTCGCTATCTTCCTCCTCGTCTCCGTCGTCGCCGCCCATCATGTTGGCGTTCTGCGCCGCCATCATCTGGTTAATGTCGAAGCCGCCGGCGCCGTTGAGCGCACTGAGGTCAAAGCCGCCCTGCTCTTCCTCTTCGTCCTCGTCCACGTACTTGGACCAGTCCGTCTGCACGTTGGTCTTCGCGAGCACCTTGTCTTGCAGCAGGCGCGGCCAAAACTCCTCGTCCTTGTTCTTCTTCATGATGTGGAAGTGCACATTGCGGTCGGCCTTGGCCCACACGCTCTTGGCGTCCTCCACGTCCACCTCCTTGAAGAACTCGAGCTGCACCTCGTACTTCTTGCCGTTACTCTCGCCGCTACACAATTCAACATATAATCCAAGAGTGAGGCGGCGGGTTGACTACACACAGGATCCACGACAAACGTGATCGCGTCGCGCACCTGAACGAGAGCGACTTGTCGGTGAGCTTGACCTGCTCGCCCTTGACGTCCGGGAGGTCCACGGTCACGTAGACCGAGTCCTTGCGCTGCGCCCACTTGATGGGCGCCCAGAGAGCCTTCGTGTCCGCCATTTGTTCCGTTTTCTCTCAGTCGTCGTGAGGTCTCGGAATGGTGGAGCTCCTCAACGTTGGATATGATTCGCTCCCCTTCCAGAATTTCAATCGACATGCGGGTCTGGGTTTTGAGAAGACCCACCGGGTTCATCTAGTTGGGTCCATACCCCAAACCCACAGCTCACGAGTTACGTGGTGCACACAACAAAATGTTAAGAACTGATTGCTGTTGGAGAGTTGGTGGGTTTTGAACTGGCTTCTGATGGGGACGTTCTTTATGTAAGGAGAAGCCAGTTGGCAAGCATGATGCTGGCGACGATTCGTCGCAGATTCTGCCCCTCAAAGCGCGATGGAAGTGGCATAGGGGACCCTGCTTCTTCAATAAAAGCCTTCATGGCATGCCGTTTCCATCCAGGGCGGCCATGATCGCACACGCGGTTGTCCACGCCACATCAGGTCGTGCTCGTTGGAGCTGTTGCCAACTAACGATCAATGGTCTCTGCTAAGTGGAAGATCAACTATTTTGATATCTGTTTTAAAAAATTGTGTGCAGCAATTCGCGTTCGTTTGGATCGCTTCGGCTTAGCCAAGTTGATTCTCAACTCAGCAGCCCCGAGCCCTATGGTCTGGCGGAACGCTCCACAGGCTGCGGAAGTATATCATTCTGACCACTAATAGGTTTGGTCATTCCACGACTGTGTGCCGCCCAAAAACTCCCATGTGCCTGGTTCTTCCGAACGACGGCGTACCTGGTTCTGCGCGTCCGCCCCTTCAGTATTGCACTGCAACGTGGACCCACACTCAGCGCGAGTTGACACCCACACGACCACCAGCTTCCCTCCTCATGAGCTGGTCACTGCAGTTATCTCCTGGTTCCAAGCGCCGCGGGCACGTGGTATTGGGCGCTGGACGGTGAAATATCTGGATACCCCACCCATTCACTTCGGTTCCGCTGGAACCGAACACTTCAATACGAATTGGTCATGGCAACTGATAGTCCAAGTTGAAAATACTCCATGGAAATGGGAACGCCGCCATACACCTGCTCCATTATTGGATTCCTTCCTCCACAAAGGTTCTCATCGTCATCGAAGAACACAAATCCAAATCTGAGTCTGAGGCAAAACACCAATTTCCACCAATGATGGCGCTTGAAGAAAGTCAGGCTCTCATCCAAACGCTCGGCGGCAGAGCCAGGGCAGCAGCCGGTGGCGACTGCACGACACATGGCTCCACCGCCCAGCTGGCCGACGCCAACGTTGGCACGTTGGACCCCTCAGAAACACAAAAACCTCAACAGTCCCAACAGCCCCAACTGCCGGGCGACGGCCAAACCAACGCCAAATCCTTTCAAACTCTCTTCCACGAGCCGCAGCATCTTGCTCATACGCCAGTTCCCCCTCTCCGTGCGTTCGAGGTAGAGTAGAACCAGCGGTACGCCATCTGCGTTGGCGTCTCGTGGGTGCCCGACGCCAACATCCGTGTCGTCGTCGCCTCTCTCTCTTCCGCAAGATTCCCCCGCCACCACCACCACCACTACGATCCGACCCCGACCACTTTAGCACGATGAGCAGCACACCCAAGGTACGCATGCGCCTCTATGCGTTGGCGCCTCTAGGCAACGCCAACGCCAACGCCCCCGACACCAACTCACCTACTCACCAACTCACCACTCACCAACGCTATATGGACATGATTTACGTAGAGCGTGGTCTTTGAGACGGCGCCACCGGCGTTCGTGTTCCAGAATGTATTCTTCCAGGCCACAGTCAAACTCGTGGACCAGCACAAGCACAAGGTCACGGGTTACGAGCGCGGACTGCAGGTCACGCTGCGGTTCCACGACACGTACGACGTGGTGCCGGACCAGTCGCTGCTCGTGGTGGACGCCAATGCTGTGGCCGTGAGCGCGGCGTCCGGCACGTGCCAACTCAACGTGATGCTCTCGCAGCTCACGGCCGCCGCCGACGGCCGCGCGTTTTGTCTCGAGATCCGCTCGCTCGACGGCGACCTAGAGTCGGCGTTCTCATCGCCCATCCACGTGGTCAAGGAGAAACTCCAGATCGTCCAGCAGCCACCCGACGTCTGGTTCAAAGACGAAGGCGGGCGCGAGAAGTGCATGGTCGTGTCGCTCATGCTCGAGTCGGCGCCCGGTGCGCGCATCGAAGAGCGCGTGGTGCCGCTGCAGCTGCGGCTGCTGTACGAGTCGGGCACGCCCGTGCTCAACCAGGGCATCCTCAAGCTCTTCCCGGACATGCGGCCCAACATGTCTCGCGGCCGCGTCTCCATCTCGTTCCGCATTGACGACGTCTCGAAGAACCATCAGGGGCAGTCGTTTGTGCTTGAGATCGCGCCCGAGAAGCAAGAGACGAGCCAGATGTTCCAGGATATCGCGCCCGCGCGCTCGAGCGTGATCGCGATCCGCTCCAAACGCAATAAGCGCAAGCTCAACGGGCTCACGCCGCGCAACGGCACGCCCGTGGGCGGCCACGGCGGTCATGGCTTGCCAAGTGGCTCGCCACTTGCCGGCGGAGGCGCGCGAATGCCAGGCATGGTCGGCATGCCCATGATGGGCCAGTCGCCCACGCATGGCGGCGGGGTGCCCTCCCCCGCACAGCGGCCGCGACACTTGGGTGGCATGATGCCGCCAAACTCGACGCCGATCAACAACCGTACGTGCTAGTTTAGGGCTGATCCTCTTTCTTACTCAGTGACTGATCTGACCTGAAATATTTTCGTTTACCCATTCAGAATACGTGCTGACGCCGCACCCCCGCATGGGCGGCGTGATGATTGCGCCACCGCCGCAGCCGCCTGCGACCCAGTCGTGGAGCTCGCACATCCAGCAACCGCAGCACTCGACAGCGACGCCGCTGACAGCCACCGGCCCGCCGGCCATGACCGTCGAGTGGAAGCTCGCGGGGTTCGAAATCCATCCGGACGGTTCACCCAACGTGTCTCGCCCGATCTACCGATGCACGCAATGCCGACGCCTCGTGGATGTGGAGATGATGAACCACGGACAAGACCTGCACTCGCCACAGTGCGTGTTCGCTGCCGGTGGCGCGTTCCGACCGCAGATGCATTCAGCCGCTTCCACACCACAAGCCAGCCACCACCACCAGCCGCAGCAACAGCAGCAACAGTACTATTCGAATGTCACGCCGCGGGCCGCGTACCCACCGGATCGCAACACGACACCGCGAAACCAGGCGGCGTCATCGACACCGATGAACGCGCCCGAGCCGATGGCCGCGCCGACAGCAGCGCACTACGCCCCCGAGATTGTAACGCCACAGACCGCCGAATCCACCGGGATTTCTCCGAAGACCATGGCGAACTCGATGATGCAGAGCGGCCACCGCCCCGTGCTTACCATCTCTCCGTTCATGAACAAGATCGTCACGAACGAGTCGATGAGCGGTGGCGACCAGCAGCAGCAGCAGCAGTCGCAGTCGTCTGACGACTCGCGCGATGGGAACCTTTTTGCGAGCAACGCGTTCCGGAGCCAAATGGACCTGAGCGACACGCAGGCGCCGAGCCCCACGACCGAGGAAAAGCTCATGTTTCTCAACAAGCCACTGGAGGCGAAAAGTGAGCAGCCAAACTACATGATCGACAACCCGCAGTCCTCCATCGATTCGGACGACCAGTCGCTGATCGTGAGCGTCGGCAGCAACGCGCTGTACAATGAGATGACCAGCATGGGTATCAATGTCGACGGCATTTTCTCCAAGTCGACAGACGCGAGCGGGCTGGACCCTGGCCACCCTATGGCCGACTTTAACGACTTGTCGAGCGGGCTCATGGAAGAAGACCAAGTGTTTTACATCTTGGCACGTATGTACTCGAACCCGCAGAGCGGGAAGCTCGGTCTCCCGGCTTTCGATCAATTCCAGCGCATGGTACGTTCCACGCCGTTTTTAATGGTTTCATTTTCGACTGGATTCTAATTGTTTTTTTCTTCGTCACAGCTCGGATTCTACACAGAGAGCCAGGACGAAGTTCAGACCCAAGTCGTCTTCCATTCGATCCACGAAGTCGGTCTACCCGAGAACGAGCAGATGGAAATCACGTCCCGATTCCAGCGCGAGCTGCAGCAGGACTCGGACGCCGTGCATTCTCTGCCCAAGTACCAACATAACCTCGTGTTGTTACGAGAAGACGCGCTCATGTTCTACTGGAGCCAGTCCATCACCTCGCTGACCTGAATCAACAGCAGTACGGCGGCGGAGGGAAGTCGAAGGTGGCCTGGTTCGACAAACGGAGAGCAAGTTTGATCGACGCAATGCGGCGGACGGGCGGTATGAGGCAATGGTGTTGTGTTTTGCCTGGCGTCAGGTGGTTAAGTTACGATGTGTGTGAGCAAGTGCGTGTGCGTTCGACGAGTTGACCAGTTCAAGAAAGCAAAGCATGTTAGGTTGGTGCGTACAAGAAGAGAATATCTACAAACCCAAAACGGTCGATCGTGTTGAACGATAGATACTTTCGACGTTGAAGCCAGTTGCGTTCCCTCTGTCATCGTCTGGAGTTTGCTTCGTCCAACAGGACAACTCCAATCTGATGAAGGTGTTGACGCAACGGCCATCCCGCCGGCGTACACAACGTCCGCGAGCGTGTAGACCGCGGGCGTCTGCAAGAAGCACCACTTCAACTGGGCCAGGAACGAGTGACTCTCGCACTTGGGGTGCTTGATGCATTCCTGGCAGCAGTCCTCCGTCGTGAGCGTCGACACACCGGCGAGCACGGTCGCCCAGATGTCCGTGCCGGGCTTGGACTGGCACGTGCGCTGGCATGTCTGCGTGTCCAGTCTTGTCGCGTCCGCAACCGACGGACACGATCCGCTGTATTAGACCGGGGTCTGGATGCCGAGCGTGCGGTTCTGGGTCCAGCCGGCGACTCCGAGCTGACACGATCCGAAGGTGCCTACGTCCTCGGCCTTAGAGTTGATGGTACAGTTGACGAGCGCACAGGCGCCTGTCAGCGTGAGCCAAGCCTCATTGTCGGGTGGGCAGGACTTTGACTGCACGAGACCCTTGCGCGTCTTGTGCTTATCGCCGTTGACGTCGCAGGCGCCCCACTCGTCCTCGTGCGCCGTGTCTAACACACAGTCGACCGGGTCGCAGGGCGCCACTTCGAGCAGACTGGTCGGACACGGCGCGCCGTTGCGCGAGGGCTGGCGCGCCACGAGCCGCGACCGCGTCTTGTTGCCCGTGGCCTCGTCGCACGACCACGCGCACCAGTCGGTCACGCGGCTGTCGTCGGGCTGGCACCGGATCTTCTTCACAGCGGGCTGGCAGTTACGGCTACCGAACAGAGGCTGCACCGCGACCTTGCGCGTGTGCGTCCTGTAGCTGGGCGCGTTGCAGTCGCCCCACACAGACCACTTGGTCATGTGGCAGTCGACGGACCGGCACGGCGCGTCTCGACCACGTCGTCGCAGCCGGCGCCCGTGGCCTTGCGCGTGAAGTGCTGCTGCCACGACTCGGCGTCGCATGGTGCGGCCACTCAGTCACCCAGCACGCAGGTGGCTCCTGAGGCCTCGCCAACCGACGCGAGCGCATTGCGAAAGAAAACGTCGCCGTCCACGACATCCGCAGCAGCGTTTAACGAGAGCAGCGACTGGCCGCCACGGGACGTTCCCACCGTTGAAGTGCTCGCTCTCGTTGGCACCAACAATAGCAGCAGCAGTAGCGACGAGGCGACTGCCGTGGAAGGACGCGCCGTCGACCACATCATTCGCGAGGCTGCAGTGGGGACCAGAAGCACGGTTTAGTATCGCGCCAAAGCCGCAGGTGCCACGAACAGGACGGTTTTCCCCATACAAAACCAGTTATGAGTGTGAAGAGTCACTTGTAGTGGTCGCTGGCGCGACCACTACAAGTGACGCTTCACCAAGTGGTTTCATAGTGGAACACTAGCGTGGTAAATGGATCCTGGATCCTTCGGTGCGAAACGACTCGTCGTGACTGAACGCAAGTCTATATTGTTCCATTAATTAGCACACTCCACACCGAGCACGTCCAGTCGATAGATGATGACGCGACCGTAAAAATCGGTGCTGCGCTTGAAGCTGATCTGGAGAGCCGACACACAGTCAGCGACGCACATAAACTTCTGAAGATCGTTGGCGTCCGCTGGCTCCACGTCGGCACGCGCGCAGTCCAGCAGCGTCCAGTCGGTGGAAGGTGCGCCCGCTTCAGTGTAGCGTACACGCACGTCCACATCTTGGCCCACGAAACCGCCCTGGAACATAATTTCCAGACACCGCACGTCTACGGCACGGTGGAACTGGAGCAGGATCTGCTGGGGCGAGCCCTGCGCCGAGTTCCAGCACGTGGTGACGTCGGGCGAGAGCATGTGGTCGGCGCCATAGAGCGTCTTGTTGCGATCCAGCACAGAGGACACACGGCAGGTCGTCGGCGCAAGCACGAGCGACGTCAGAGGCGGCACCGCCGCCGCGTCGAGTGGTGGAGTGGATGAAGCCATGTACTCTCCGTGGGTGTTGGAGCGTAGGTGGCGCAAATCGCGCGGGTATTTTTTGGTCCAAACGCGTCTTGATTGGCTGAAATTAGTTCAACAAGTCGACCATTTGATTGGGCGAGGAGCCGAGTTGGGGCGGGAAATCATGCGAAACAGCAACAAAGGTAACGGCAACCAAGCAACTCCCGAGACGCGAATGCGACTCGTCGAGCGCTCCGAGCCGTCGCGCCGTCGCGCTGTTACGTCGCCGCCCGCCATCGCGTCTGCTCAAGATCCAACGTATTCGTTCTCAAAGGTCCCTTCCCCCTCAGGCGCGACGACTCGCGCGCCGGTGCAGCTGCACAACTGCGCGGTCCAAAGGGTGATGCCGCTGCCCCGCCGCCTCTTCCTGGAGACGCTTGCGAAGTTTGGAGGCGACTGCTTCTCGGTGCCGTGGGGAGTCGCACTGAACAGTGAACAGTCAGGCGCTCGATCTTCTTTCGCGCTCTCAAAGATCGCTCTAGGTGATCGCTCCGTGTTGTTCTCTTTCTCAGTTCGCAAGTTGCCTTGAAGATCGACGTCGGAAACAACTTCCAGTACAAGTTTGAACCATGGTTTGCGTTGCGTGGCTAGGTGGCATCGCGGCGGCCGCTAGCGTGGCGCTTCCTGCCGTGGTTTCTGCCCACTCCCTGCTGCGTGAGCACGTCGAAGATTCGCTGGAGCTCGAGATGCTCGAAGGTGGCGTGGCCTTCCACCGCAGTGCGCTCGCGACGTACGGCTCACCGGGCGACGTGGACTGCGAGATGGGCGAATGGGTTGTTGGCGAGTGC